>VXBH01008557.1:56192-84147 GCA_013400035.1 Rynchops niger | reverse complement strand
AGCAGAATAATAAAAATTAAGCTCTAAGTAAAAGCATACGCAAAAAAGATGTATTTAATGAATCTATGAAAATATCAAGATCACCACCTTTGAAAAGCATCTGTAGAAAGGCCTTATTCCAGAAGAGAACCGTTCAAAGCAGAGTTCTTTAGTCTTGACAACTGGCTGAATTCAGGTGAGTCAGACAAGATGGAAATTGCAAATAACATTGCAAATTAAATCTGTCAGTTCATTTAACTATCCCTTCTGATCGTTTTGTAAGTTTATTTGTGAATATTCTCTGTTTCAGTCACAATTTATAACAAACACAGTCAATGGAAGGAACCACAGGAAAAAGTACTAGACCACCCAGATATTTAAATGAGACTAAAACACACAGAATCAAACAAACAAGAGGTTTTTCTTAGCGTATATGTTCTAAGCTAGTGCTCTTGTCACTTAAAAAACACACCTTAAAAATAGGTTGATAAACAGGTTAAGAGTGATCAATATTTATAGACAGTGAGTTATGTCAATATTGCAGAACTTCATTATCATTTAGCTGTTATTCATAGCATCCAACCATATAGTAATTGTATTTTTAGAATATAGAGAAAAAATGCAAATAATGCATATATTCTCTGTCACATCTAATCAAAGATGATTAGATAATCATTAAACAGCACTCAGTTAATCATCTGGGTTATATCTCTCAAATCCAGTAGTCAACAGTGATTGCTATGTATAGTGCTTATTTCTAATACTCTACATCAAAAAAGGCGGCGGGGTGTGTGTGTGTGCTTTATACCTATACATCATCAAAGATCAGAGAGCTTATTTGAATTATTGCTGTGCTTTTTTAGCAGTCATATTTAATGACTGACTTAAGGTCTGATGCTAGAGTACTGTTACTCTTCTTTTGAGGACTGAGATTTATGTTTCACAGGGGATATTTTTGCACATAGATGCAGAATTTCTGAAATGCATATTTTTCCATCAAATTTGAATATTGGCTAACTAAAGTGAACACAACTCAGTAATAAAATCTACTGGTTACTATCATGGGAAAAGTAAACATATGTTCTTTCTACCAAGTTTAAATAAACAAATAAATAACCATTCTATTTGGTGATAGACATATTCACCAACTCATAAAAGTATGTCAGAAGTCAGTGGTAATTTCAATACATAGTACAGTGAAGAAAGGAGAACAATTAACAAATTGCTAATATTTATCTGAGGTAAAAATTTCTTCCGTAAACTGCTAATCCTTAAGATTTTGTGGCTTTCTAAAAATGTTATTCAGACTATTCCTTGAGTTTAGGGCAGAGCTCAGTGTCAGACGCTGGGTGCACCATCAGCCCCCACAGCTCCTGAGGGAGTTTCATCCCCATGACTGCCCCTGAGCAGAGCCATTCCAGTGAAACTAACTAGGTTCAGACAAGAGTCCAAAGTGTTGAGAAAGGTGTGAGGTCAAGCAAGGATGTCAAGTTTGCCAGGCAAGGTCTTTATTCAGGATCAGGGAAGTGTATGGCCAGGCACAGACACCCTGCAATGGAACTCAAGCAGAGGCCAGGGCCTGAGCCTAAAAGCAGCTCCTGAGGAAAGAAGGGAGGAGGCCACTGATGAACCTTCTCACAACTCATCTCCAAGAAGAGAGGCACCATATTAGAATTTGCTTTGGGCAGAGGCAGCAAAAAATCTCAGACTGTGAGGTAAAGAGCATGCAGAGCCTGCTGCACACAGAATAGCACTGCTGTCAAGAGTCCATTAAATCCTTATAAGAAGCAAGATAAGTTTCTTGAAAACCATCCTTTCATCTTACTGGTGAGCCAAGAGTCTCATTCCCTTTCACACTAAGCTACAAGGAAGAAGGATTTGATGCTCTCCTACGCTTTCTTGCCTCTGCTGACTGAGCATTTGCTAGAAGCAAAGTGGTGAAGCTTTTGTAAATTCCCACCATATACTTAAACTCTCATAGAAGGGTGTCTGCATGAGTATCTCACTCTTAGGAAATAATTCTAGAAAAAATGTAATTTTGGTGGCATGCAAAAGCAATGGTTTATGAGTATCTATCCTGGAATAACAGCTAATTAATGAATAAATAATAATGTTTTAATATAGAACCATTGCTAATAATTCTGAGCTGTGTCTTAAGAAATAAAGGTTTTTCAGTAAAAAAGGTTTTTCAGTACTAATATTACTAAAAAAGAGAAGTAGACTATTATAAGTCATAAATATGCATAATATTTTTGGAAGAATTTGGAACAGAGATATTACTGTTATTTTCCCAAGGTGCTGGGGGAGGAGGGCATTAGGAATTTTAAAAAATAATTGGTGATTTTGCAATTAATTAAATATATTGAAAAACAGTCTACTTTGTTTTTATAAAGTTAGGAAGAATGCTTCCTTTAAAAAAAATGCTCAATTTTCTTCTTTTTTAGTTTGTTTGAAACATATTTAATGGTAACATTTTATTAATGCATTATGATTTGCAAGTTTCTATTCAGGCACTGTATCGATGTGACTGCTATATTTAAATAGCTGATATGAACCAATTACTCTCCTGTGATTTTTTTAGATGGTTATAATTTGCATTTCTTTTTGTCCTGATTCTCATTATCTCAATGTTTTCAATGATGTGTTCTAAACCAAGCAAATTTGAAGTGTGTATTTTTGGTAGCATTGATTTCTATTTAATAAATGACTGTTGCTGTCATTGCATAAAAATGTATTCAATTGTTATATTGGAAAAATATAAGGAATTATAGGAAGTGAAGATAAAACATTTCTTTTTGTACAGCTTTGGTAAGGTTTCTCCTTTTATTATGGATAATTTCCTTCTCCAGTTTGAAAATAAGGGACACATCCCAATCTGTAAGCATTATCTATGTAAAGAAACATTTTTCACTCACTATTCTCCTTTCACCTTTAACAGAAAAAGGAAGATGGGCCAAGCTCTACAGTAAGAGATACACAGGATCTTTTTACAAGATATTTGTTCTTAAGGGGAAATAAATTGTCTAAAATAAGACACTATGAATTAATAGTATCCCAAACTAAATCTGTGCATGTTGTAAAGGGTCAGATTCTTTTTAATATGTGGCTTCATAAAGAAATACATAAAGAAAAACATCCAGTACAAATTCCACTTTCTCTTTTACTGTATTTATATGAACTATATCTTTTGTCAGAATACTGTTTTTAAAAATTCTAGTGCACAAGAATGGATTAAAATGCCTCTGCTGAAACAGAAGGTCAATTAGCTCACATCCAGGAGCTGCCAGTGTCAAGGTGCATTTGGACCCAAAGTTCATGACAGTATTCACTGTACCCCTTATATAGATACCTTCAAGCTTTTCTGTCTTTTCATTGTAAATATACAAGGAATTTTCTTCGTGAACCAGTAGAACATTCCTTCCATTTCTCCATATTATATAACCAAAAAAAGTCTAGGCTTATGTTATTAGATGAAAAAAATAGTAAATGTAGGTCTTTATTCTAATCCTAGTTCAGAACTATTTGGTTTATTCCATGCTGAGTAAAATCAGCATGAAATTCTGAAAATGAGAAAAAATTATGTTGTATGGGCAACCATATAACTAGACATATAAGTAGTTCTCAGCCATATAAAAGAGAATTACCTAAAATGACAGCAAAGGGGTATATCCTCAGTTGAGGAGGACCGGGTCAGAGACCACTTGGCCAAGCTGGACATCCATAAGTCCATGGGCCCTGACGGGATGCACCCGCGAGTGCTGAGAGAGCTGGCAGATGTTATTGCTAGACAACTCCATCGTCTTTGCAAGGTCATGGGGAACAGGGGAGGTGCCTGAGGACTGGAGAAAGGATGACATCACTCCAATCTTCAAAAAAGGCAAGAAGGAGGACCCGGGGAACTACAGACCAGTTAGTCTTAACTCCGTCCCTGGGAAGGTAATGGAGTGACTCATTCTGGATGTCATCTCCAAACACGTTGAGGAACAGGAAGTTATTGGAAGTGGTCAACATGGATATACCAAAGGTAAATCATGCTTGACCAATCTGATAGCTTTCTATGATGTTATAACAGGTTGGCTGGATGAGGGGAGAGCCGTAGATGTCATCTACCTTGACTTTAGCAAGGCTTTTGACACTGTCTCCCATAACATCCTCCTTAGGAAGCTGAGGAAGTATGGGCTAGATGAGGTGACAGCGAGGTGGATTGAGAGCTGGCTGTGTGACAGAACCCAGAGGGTCGTGATCAGCGGCACAGAGTCTAGTTGGAGGCCAGTAACCAGCGGTGTCCCCCAGGGGTCAATACTTGGTCCAATTTTGTTCAGTATATTCATTAATGACCTGGATGATGGGACAGAGTGTATCCTCAGCAAGTTCGCTGATGATACCAAACTGGGAGGGGTGGCTGACACTCCAGAGGGCCGTGCTGCCATCCAGCGTGACCTGGACAGGCTGGAGAGCTGGGCAGAGAAGAACCTAATGAGGTTCAACAAAAGCAAGTGCAAGGTCCTGCACCTGGGGAGGAAGAATGCTAAGCACCAGTATAGGTTAGGGGTGGACCTGCTGGGAAGTAGTTCTGAGGAGAAGGATCTGGGGGTCCTAGTAGACAGTAAATTATCCATGAGCAAGCAATGTGCCCTTGTTGCCAAAAAGGCCAATGGAATCCTGGGCTGCATAGGGAAGAGTGTGGCCAGTAGGTCGAAGGAGGTCATTCTCCCCCTCTACTCTGCACTGGTGAGGCCACAACTGGAATACTGTGTCCAGTTTTGGGCTCCCCAGTTCAAGAGGGACAGGGAACTGCTGGAGCTAGTCCAGCAAAGGGCAACTAGGATGACTGAGGGACTGGAGCATCTCCCTCATGAGGAAAGGCTGAAGGAGCTGGGACTCTTTAGCCTGGAGAAGAGAAGGCTGAGGGGAGACCTGATTAATGTTTACAAGTATCTAAAGGGTGGGCTGAAGGAGGATGGAGCCAGGCTCTTTTCAGTGGTTCCCAGTGACAGGACAAGGGGCAATGGGCACAAGTTGGAACATAGGAAGTTCTGTTCAAATACACGGAAAAGCTTCTTTACGGTGAGGGTGACAGAGCACTGGAACAGGCTGCCCAGGGAAGTTGTGGAGTCCCCTTCTCTGGAGATATTCAAGACTCGCCTGGATGCATTCCTGAGTGATGTGCTCTAGGCAATCCTGCTTTAGCAGGGGAGTTGGACTAGCTGATCTCTAGAGGTCCCTTCCAACTCTAAAGATTCTGTTATTCCGTGATATAGTGCAATTTATTCACAGCTACCATTTTATAAAATACATTACACAGTTACAGTTCTACTTAGTTCAAAAGCTGTGTCTATGAGGTATACAGAGGGGAACTCATTAAAAGTTCATCCTGTCTGCACAAGTGGGAAAACAGATCAGCATGAAATTTTCCTGAGTATAAAGCTACTGGGTATACTCTGCCTGCCTTCCTCATTTTATCTTGTTTCCCTTCTCTATGAACTGGTGACTCAGAGGTCAGATAGGTGAGCATCATAGTTTGAGACTTCAAAAATGTCAGCTATAATATTTTCAGTGTTACCGATTCTAAAGGTTGGTGGTTCCACTTCCTGATGCTGGCCGTTTGGAGCTAGCCACTGCCTAGGGCTTGAGGATGGGACAATAAAAGACTGTGTGAGATAGTGAATTAAGAAACAGATGCCTATTTCTAGATGTGTGGTATGTTAGTTGGTCTTGTCTCAATTCAATTGCCAGTCAAATTTGTCGAAGTATCTGTTTTCAATGGAATTTAAGAATTAATTATGATCTATAGATATTAGCATATCAATGTCCTCAAATAAAACTATGAAAGACGGTACTCAGTAATGTATTTTTAACTTGAAACATAATGTTTCAAATGAAATGAACATCCATTCTGTTTCATCAGAGTGATTTAACATATTGCCTTGAAATGCTTCTATGAAGCTTGTTAGTATTTGAAGGATTCCTCAAGTGAACAATGTTATTTAAGCTTTGCAGTAACAAGCAAAAGTCTTCAGGTCATATTCAATCACAAAGATGCCACAAATTAAGACAAAACAAAATTACTGAACACAGAACAAATGAGTTTTATCTCTGAAAATTTGGCATCACATATACAGTAACATCATTCGACTTAAATAAATTATTACTTTGGCAGTGTTGGAGCAGGACATTCACAAGGATATTAATTGCCAAAAAGCCATAGGATCTGCATGAGGCTGTAGCATTTACATGTAGACAGTAAATTATCCATGAGCCAACAATGTGCCCTTGCTGCCAAAAAGGCCAATGGAATCCTGGGCTGCATAAGGAAGAGTGTGGCCAGTAGGTCGAAGGAGGTCATTCTCCCCCTCTACTCTGCACTGGTGAGGCCACAACTGGAATACTGTGTCCAGTTGTTGGGCTCCCCGGTTCAAGAGGGACAGGGAACTGCTGGAACGAGTCCAGCAAAGGGCAACTAGGATGATTGAGGGACTGGAGCATCTCCCTCATGAGGAAAGGCTGAAGGAGCTGGGACTCTTTAGCTTGGAGAAGAGAAGGTTGAGGGGAGACCTGATTAATGTTTACAAGTATCTGAAGGGTGGGCTGAAGGAGGATGGAGCCAGGCTCTTTTCAGTGGTTCCCAGTAACAGGACGAGGGGCAATGGGCACAAGTTAGAACACAGGAAGTTCCGTTCAAATACACGGAAGAACTTCTTTACGGTGAGGGTGACAGAGCACTGGAACAGGCTGCCCAGGGAGGTTGTGGAGTCCCTTTCTCTGGAGATTTTCAAGACTCGCCTGGATGCAGTCCTGAGTGATGTGCTCTAGCCAATCCTGCTTTAGCAGGGGAGTTGGACTAGATGATCTCTAGAGGTCCCTTCCAACTCTAAAGATTCTGCGTTTCTGTGATTCAGTAATTTTCACTTAGTTATGCAATATTTATGCAAACATATCAAGGTATAGAACACAGTCAATATGCTTTCCCTCTGACAGTGGGTTTGTAATCTGTACACCTGGTAAAATAATGGAGTTCAAGTCACAACACAGTCAAACCCTTCATGAGCACTGCTTTCAGCACAATTATAGAAACTGTGGTCTCCAAAGAATATATAATTTAAAATTTCTTGATTTTTCTTTGAATAATTGTGGTTTGGAATCTCAGTCATAATTGCAAATTATGCCACAGTTATAATTAATAAAGAATTAGCTTTATCTACATAAATGAACGTCTTTGTGAGGAAAAGTATAATTCAGCAATATTTTTTTAATTCACGTAATTTTGGGAAGACTAATACACCATGAGGCCTCTCAATCTTTTCTGTAATTAGCTAACCTGCACTCATTATTACTCACTTGTACTTTTTTGCACAGTGCTCATCTCATAGAACCACTCTCAGTCATTCACATTAATTTAGAACAAACTGCACAACTGTCTATAAAATTTATATATCATGTAACAATGCCCAGACATTTCTTACCATTGTTGCAATTCTCAGATCTGATAATTTGATTCATAGCGAAACTCTGTGACCCAGTATACCAACAGTAAACCATTGTGAACATACGTATTATGATAGCAAAGGCAATTCTCTCTTAGAACACAGAAAAGTGACGTATTAAAAGATTTGGCTCGTACAATAATTAACATATTAGGTATCATATTTAGTATTTTATCCTTACAAAAAGTATTGCCTATGCTTACTAACTTCTGTAATTTATTAGTCTTACGGAAATTGCTGTAATACTGTTTGTCACCAATAAAGTTACATTTTACTTCTCAGATGATAAGCTAATTATTTTATTAATTGATATTAAAAAAAAAAAAAAACAACCCAAACCAAGAAATTTAAATAACTGCTTTGTAAGACAATCTTTACACTTTAATTGATAAAATATCTGCCAATGTCTTCATTCTGTTATGTTGTATAGATGCAGAGAAAATCATGAGTCAGCATAGTTAACGCAGAACTAGTTTATCATCAAATGCTGCAAGTAAATATGAGTTACATTAGACATAGCATGAGGGAAAGTAGCTTTTAAAGTAACATCTTGGTGAACATCTGAAATTCTGTGTTTGTGAAACAGCTCATCAGGATGCAATTCATGTCACATGTTTGGCAGATAATTGTAATGAGAACTGGGAATCCTGAGTCACTGAATGGCTAGTCAATTTTTAAACTGCAAAGCAAAGCTGAATTAAATGGATTTTTTTTTTTTTTTAATCTACCAAGTGCTCCCTTAGCTTTAGTAGCTTCAGCTACTAAATCTGAGATCATGAATCTCATATGTCTCCCCACCATGAATCTCTCTATCTATAATATGACCTCACAGGTGGCCTGCTGTTTCCTCAAATGAAAGGTGTCAGACCTAATTTCATGAACTTGCTCCACTGTTATAGTTTTTGCTACTGTAATTCACAGTTCTAAAGTAATTCCCAGCTTGACTTCTCTCTACCTAAAACTTTGTTATATCTTGTGTCTGCCAAATTCTTCCCTCTCTGTCCTATGATCTGGTCCACACCCCATGGGTTATATGTTTGTGGATATATTTGCCTTCCCAAATGGCTTTCATACCCCATCTGAAAACATGGGTAGGCTGGATGTTCAACTGTTTGTATCTCTCTAAAAATAAAATGGGATAATTGTGCACTTCTATATTTAGAGGAGGGCAAAGATACCTGAGCAAGCTAACACAAAGAGATGGAGAGATCCACTTTTATGATTTTTGCCTGTTTTGCAGTCTTGGCTGCCAAAGCCAGATAAGGCAGATATCTCTGAGGTTGGAATTTGGAATCTATTAGAAGTCCTGCAGTAGAAAATGTTGCTGTCCCATCATGATGATGGTGCAGCTGCTACAAATTTGTATTTTAAAACAGCATGAAAAAAGCTCAAACCAACATAACAGTTTAGATACTGTATATTTATTTTTTATGTGATCTCTGAGCACTATCGATTCTGATATTTCTTAAAAAAAACTTGTTTAAAAAAGAACATTTTCATTTGTTTGAATTCATGACTTAGTTAAGTTTGTTCACCACTGGAAATATAAATTGATGATACAGGATTTTTAGTTTCTTATCATGCTCAACAATTGAGGAAATCCACTACTGTTGGAATAGGAACAGGTGACAAAAGGAAAACTGGTCTGGTCTGTAATTATGATGAATTAACTGTTCCTGAAACCATTAGAAATGAATGATAAAGGAATTAAGGAATAGTTCACAATAGATTGAGACCTGAAAGGGATTGCCATTGCAGTGACAAAGTGTTTTAGTTCTCTGTAATTTAGAGATCATATCACCAAGGTTCAATACCTGAACTAGACCAATTCTATATGAAAGTCATGTACAAACACAGAACTGTGCAAAATTATATTCTAAATTATCAGCACAAAATAAAACCTAAACAAAACAGAACTCCAAATCAAATTTAAATAGTTTGTGGAAATTTAGGCCAAAAAAGAGCTAGCCAAAGAATATAACAAACAGTCACTAACATGGGGAACAAAAATTTTTCAAAATTAATATTTAATAAAACAGAAATATTAATATTTAATACAACAGAGACTAGGAGAAAAGTACAGTAAAGGAGTTATAGTCCCTTTAGGATGTAATTTGAGAACTGAAAAGGAAATAAAATATGAGAAATTCTGAACACCAAAATGTCAAAGCCTTATAGATCTGCATGATGTGAGAAAACCCTTTAAAATTATTTTACTGGGGAGCTCATGAGGCCATAGTAGTTATAATACTAATGTAAAGGTCAGTTTGTAAAATTTACTCGTGAATTATTTATATTTCTCAATTAAGCTAAATAAATGTATGCAGGAAAAAAAAAAAAAATCTATACAACTGTGGTATCCTATCTGTTATGTGGAAGGGAATCCATCCTTCCCACTGACAGCATTTCTGGTTCTCTTCCCCTGCTCCTGCTGCTGACTAGAGCTGAACATTTAAATACCACAACCAAAATTTCTTTGCCATAAGATATGATATTAGTAATAAAACGCTAGATGATGTAGTCAAGGTCTTTAAGTCTGAAATTTAGAGTGGTTAAAAGCATCTCTATGAACTTAATTCTGCAAAGATAATGGAAGCAAGGAATATGTTTGTGCATAACAATTTCTTGTAATGTTACCCTATGTGTGAAAAACAGAGTTAAAAAAAGAAGAAATTAATAGATCCTGAAAACTCCTATTTGAAAGTAAATAATGGGATGGAAAAAGAGGTAAAGTCTTGAAATGGCTGACTTCAGTCTTTCTAAGATGCTACTTTAAGATATTCTTGTTTTCCTTAGAAAGGACAAATACACTTTATAAGAGGGAAAATGTCAAAATTTACAATGGAAGATAAACTACTAGAAGTGCATATTGTTATTTCTGTTGTCTGAACAGTAAGCTGAAAGTGATTAATTAAAGGAGCTAAACAACTTCAAAATTTAAAATCTCGGACATCACCGAGATGCCAAACACTATAGGCATTTTTCTATGTTAAGAATGACATTCTTCTCTATAAACAGGAATCTGCAAACTAAAAGCAAAGTATACAGAGTAAAAGGCTATGTTTATCAATGAACCTCTAAAATAAAATTTGGCCATCGCAGCTGTCCATATTTAAAGAGAAACTGAATATTTCTGTAAGGCTGTGATTTTTTTTTTTTTTTTTTTTTTTTTTTTTTTTTTTGTGGGAATACATGATTTAATAGTTTTCCAAATTTTCCTTTCTTCTCAACAAACAGAAGAAGTTATGAGTGTGTGTTTGCGGCTATCAGACTGAAAATGGGAGCAACTGTTGCTGAATTGTTCAACCTTTCTTTCTTAAAGAGACAATAAATCCTTGGGCCTCAATCAAAAAAGTTTGTGGTTACTCTTAGAAAACAAAGTAACACAAACCCCACATCACAATCCCAAGGGCACCACAAGGCTTTTTTATGAGGCCAATAAGGAAGGAAAGAAACTTGCCACATTTTAAATTGCAATGAGAAGAGAGATAGAGGAAATATTTTCATTCATCAAACTGAACCATTTGAATCTTACAGCAAAATGAATATATAACTGAGAGCATCAAGGGGGAAAATGGCAGTGATCCAGACATGCCAGGACACAAGGTTACAGAAAAACTTCAAATCAGTCTCTGTAATAGATATGGACAAACTACTCAGTGGGGAAACGAAATTGGAAAAGTTATCTTCCTAGGTGTGACATTGAAGCTAAAAGATTTGAAGGATAAGCAAAGGTAGGAAGAGAAGATTAAAGTCTATAGTTCTGGTTGTGCAAAAAGAATTTACTAGTCTGAATTATAGATTACGAATTACATTTTACTAAATCACAATATTCAACAATTGTGCAATTTAGTAAAAGATAAAAATTCAGAAGCAAAAAAGTTTGCCATGTTCTTGATCAGGGGTAAATGAAAGAATTGCACTTCGTTCTAAATAAATTGTACTGATTTCTAATAGACTAATTTAAAACCCCATAAATTCTATAACTTACAAGTATGATAAATAGTAGAGGGTTTTGGAAATGCTTAAGCAGTTGATGATACTTACCAGTAATTTCATGCCATTGTTCTGTAGCTGGGTTCTTATGTATCTGGAAACAGGTCAGAGAAGAATGATCAACAGGTCCAATCCTATGAGGTCTTCCTGCTGCTTGAAACACTTTCACAAGGGAATCCTAACTGAAACACATTAATCCATTAGAAGATCTGCAGTCTCATCCAGTTTGTTGCCAGTCCGTAGACATAAATCATACATTTATATCTATATTCTCTCTTACGCAGTTCCGTAGACTTTATAGGATTCTGAGAGAAGCAGAAAAATTTGAGACTGAGTTCAAATTGAGATCTTGCTCAAAGATCAAAACTACGCTGTGCATTAAGGAAAGCAAATTTCAGGAATATGTGCAGTTAAACCATCACTGAAATGACAAAGAGTTTATTCTATTTTATCCTTTTAGAAATTTGAGTTCTGGTTTATACATAGCTTCTTTTTAAACATTATGTGTGTATAGAAACTATAGAAAGTAGGAAGTTCATCAGGACTGGCAGAAATTTTGCTTCCTCTCCCCCAGTAAAGTCAGTATTCCTTCTATTTACAAAATAGATATAATTTCAATTTGTCTCAATTTATTATTATTGTTATTAAAATTTTATCACTACTTAATGCAATGTAATTAGTAAACAGTATCAGTTTGCAATTAATGTAAATATATATGCTTTTGTTATATAAAACAAATAACACATTCCACTTTAAACTGTACATTTTAGGGATCATCCAAGGTTATGACAAAATTCTTAAAGCAGTCATAAAATAGCAAAAGCTGTGAAGCAGTGAAACAGCCCAATCTACAATATAGTTAAATAATATTGACAGAAACACCAGTGCAACAGAGCTGTCAAAAATCGCTGTCATAAACAGATGGATTAGAGATTTAGCAGGTATGGAATATGTTCCAAATAGAAACAACAATTTATCAGATTCTGACAACAATGAGTCTGCAGAAAACACTACAAGGGTGGGAAACCAAGGCCCAAAAAAAGAGATTAAATAAGAAGCAGAGGAAAGCACTGAGGGGGAGGAGGAAAACAGAGAAAAAATTCTTTGCACTAGAGTAAGGTCCAGTTAAATACTAGTAATTTCAGAAAAGCATTAGGGACTAACCATTAACACAGACAAATATGAAAAAAGGAAAATTATTTTCTGTCACTAATAAGATGTCTTTCATTCCAGGATAATACATGTTAATACAGAAACTTATATTTCCATTCAAGCTTGTTTTTTTAAAAAAAAAAAAAAAATTCCATGTGCATGCTGGCATAAATTTAGCATGTATAACTGAGAATTTAATCTCTGAAAAACTGTCTGTTTAGAAGTTTATAAGAAGCATGTTAGTTTTGACAGTTGGTCTGCAAAGAGATCCAGCTGTCAGAAATTTGAAACTCCACATTATTCAGGCTTACATTATCTTTACTTATTACTAAAACATCCTATAAAAAAAGGAATCACTGCTACAGCGCCTTGAAACCCATCTATTGAACTGGGTCTGTCTTATCTTTAAACTTATTTTTTTACTAGAATTAATTATATATGGATATTTTTAGGGTGAATTATTTGTATGGAGACATGTCAGTAAATTTGGCTTTTTTAAAAAAATCAAGGTTGTTTTTGGTTTTGGTTTTGGTTTTGGTTTTGGTTTTTGTTTTTTTTTGTTTTTTTTTGTTTTTTTTTTTTTTATCAGGGCTACAAGAAACCGTTTCTCACGTACTGTCTGAGAGGTATGTGCCAATATGCAAAAGATCAAGATTAAATATATTGCATTACTTTGAAGGAGAGTGCTCTAAAACATGAAACTTTCTTGAATCAGGCAGAGGAATTCCAGCATTCCTCTGTAGTGAATCAGGATACTTTTCAGAAATAAAAGATTTTTTTAAGAACTAAAACAGAATTTTCACATGTTTTGACAATAAAATATTTTGTAATTTTCTGTATCTTTGAAAACATGCATGATTTTTAAAACAAAAAAAAAGGATTTATTCATGTGTGGAAGAAGTTTGCATAAAAAAGTTTGCTGTTTTTCTCTTATATTTAGATTTTAATGACAAAGTAGTATAATGCCTGGTGTCAACAGGGAGATGGATGGAGGCCTTTTATGTTTCTGAATTTACGGTATTACCAATATCTGAGAGGTACCTCCAGAATGTGGGAGGCCTTATGCCATGGCAAAGTAACAATTAAGTGCTATAATCAGCGCAATCTGAACTGGGATGAACATCACAAGGACTATCCTTGTTCCCTCAGGCCTTAGCTATGGTAGCACTGAAGAAGGTACAGCTCTTTTCAGATTGTCTTCCCCAATAACTGCCTTTGCCACTCTAAGTCTAGAACTGAATAGATGTTATCTAAAATGGAAGAAAACTTGAAGAAAAGGAAAAAGCCAGAGATCACTGATGTAGTCAGTAGGTAGATTAAATAACATTTCTCTGAGTGTAACTGAAGACTGAGCAATCAGTGCATCAGATTGAACAAATTGAATGAGTCATCCAAGGACTGGTGAAAGACCTGATTAAGCCAGGCTACAAGAAGTCTGTCTCATCTTGTATTTGATGTATGAAAAAGAGAGGAAAGGAAAAGCACTGTTATGGAAAAAGGGTTAGTGATGAGCACCTGTGCATATATCATTGATTGTACTGCAGGTGTTTCTGAAGGGCAGATGCCCACTCATAGCCTATGTTTGCGAGACACAGAGCTCTAAATTATGCAGCACTCATTCCAAACCCATTAAGGATGTAAAAAGGCTTCAAATCATATCAATAATCCAAGTTAATGTTTACATAATTTTACATCAATTATTAGGAATCTGCACTTAAAAAGAGCAAAATGAGAATCTAAAATTACAGTGAAATGGGTAAAGAAATAATCAGGGTCTGGCCAATCAAATCTGCAAGGCAAGTTAGAAAAAGCAGATCTGAAGTAATTGCTTTCCTGGACAATGACAGGTATTTACCTAGAAGTTGAAAGCAAAATGCATGTCATCTAAAGAACAAGGCTCAAAATAGGTAAATTTTAAATAAACCATTTTAAATTGTTTGTTCTATTATGCAACTGAAAAAGAAGGTGACAGCCCATTGGCCACCTTGTTGCTGGTGGATTCTTGAACTCTTGTATAATACCAATGCAGATAAATGGCAGAAGAGATTTGAATGAAGAAGCACGAGATGAGTTGGTATTTCATGAAAACTGTCAGCCATAAGCACAGGGTTGAAAAAGGAAGGGAAGAAAAACACCTGTTTAAAAGAAAATGTGAGGTCCTCACAGAACACAAGTGGTACCCAAATCCCCTGCAACTCAAACTTGAAACAGTGATTGTGGCTGATGGTTCGGTGCTAAAGAGGAAGAAATTAAAAATATAGAGGATAACTTAATAAAATTATCAATATAGTCAGAGTGAACTTACCTTTTACATTAGAAGAAAACGTTTAGACTAAACCTTATTAGAGAATATAAAAAATAAAGTCAGTACTGTTAATTCCTGATGGTTTGCACTTTGTACAATTATTTATATTACAAGTATTCTAGTTTACTGGGTAAAGGGTATGTCTGATGCTAACAGCTCTTTTCCTTTCTTTACCCACTGCTTTCACAAAGCTGTTTCACCCTGAAGAGCTAAGAGGCAGTTTATCAGGTTAATGAAATCAACTTCAATATTGGGAGCTGCGCTAGGCTGTCTCTCCTTTCTGAAGAATGCAAGGATTCTGACTGTGATAATCAGTTCACCGGCTCTGTTTACTACTCTGAAACTATTCTTCATGAAAATACGGAATTTCTCTGATCAAGTTTTGGTTTGTTTTTGTGTCATCCATCCCTGTCCCCCGAAGTAATGTTGCTTAGACTTTTAGCTATTTTTGTTGTTTGTCCCCCCTCCACCCCCCCACTCTCCCACAAAAAAAAAACTATTCATCTTTCTGCTTTGTCAGTTAAATTACCTTTGTAACATTCATGTGACTTTGGATACTTCAGAAATAAACAGCAGATAAGAAAACAAAAAAAATAATAACTGACATTAAATTCCAGTGGGCAAAAGCATGAAAAAAAAAAAGGAGAGAATTTGTGCATTTAGTCTAGAAGATGTGCTTGAGAGATTCCTTTTATTTTAATTCTTGGGGTGAAAGAGGAATTAAACTCTTGCCAGTGAAGCACACTTCACATTCTAAAAAAAATCCACATGTGAATATCTTTCCCTCTTCCTCACCACTTGCAGAATGGGCAATATATTCGAACAATTAAGAATACAAACCAAGTAAAGCAAAATCATTATGTATTTCATACCTGTAAACATGCAAAAGAATCAAAGCTTGTGGAAAAGGACTTTTTTAGAAGTTTGGCACAAGCACAGAAAATATCCATTTGTGAAGTGACAGATGATAAATTGACTAAGGTTTTTACAGTTCAGTAGATATTTTATTGTGCATCTGTTCTTTTCCTCTGATCTGCTTTGTTCTTTCTGAAGCTGCAACAATGAAAGAGGAGCCCTTGTTATTAGTTATTGAGTTGAATGCCAGCAGCTCTTACAATTTAACCTCAAGGTTAGTGAGGAACAAATATATCACTTATTTTGGCTGGCTTCTTTGTATCATCTGTTAATAGGACCCAAGAGACAACCAAATAGGCATAATCATATCAACAAAATGTGTTGCATACTGGATAAACATACTACAAACTGATCACCCTTATGAACGTTTCCAGAGGGGCTTCATAGCCCTGGTAGCATTTTTCAGAGATACTCACAAGAATGAGTTAAGGGAGAAGATAAGCCTCCCTAAGACAGTGTGTCTCCTGCTGTCCTCATGCACAGATGCTTGACGAGCTAGAGCTTTAATTGTTTTGGAGTTTTGTGGAAATCTCCAGCAGTTTTAATGGAATGTATTAGGAAGTAAAGCTCAGTGGAATCCTGTCCAAGTAGAATCAGATGGCAACTAACTCCTTGAATTTTTTTTTTTAAACCTTGCTTAGTTTCTCCATAAAAGGTCACTTGTGACCTTAAAATAAGTTTTGCTTTTGAAATTCAGAAGGATAAATTGGATAAAAAGTATAAGGTAATCAAATAGACTATACAAAAACCTCAGGGCATCGAGGCATATGTTTATGGTCATGAGAGATAAAATGACAAGATGAGTTTTATGGGGGAAAAAAATAAAATAATTCAAACAAAAGGACTTCAGCATGTAGCAATGCTACTAATGAGAAAAAAAGAATAATCCTGCTTCAGGTCAATGAGCCTGAATTCTTAAGTAAAGTATACCATTAGATTTGTCTTTTGTGATGTTTCTTTTGTCCCGTTAATAGACAATACTGAATCATCTCTGGACAGCTGGTTGAGTTACAGGATTCAGATAAATGCTTCCCAGGTTGCAACTTGCCTACAACAGAAGAACATGACATGAAAAATAAATGAATATAGGAAAAATGCATAATTCTACTTCTGCGAAGTCTAGCATACTTTTCTCTTCAGAACTTCTTTTTCTTCAAAATAAAACGGGGCTTGAAACATAATTCTACAGAATATGATTTTATTTGTCAAACTTCTTTTTAAATTAAGAAATATGAATATTTATGCTTTTGGTAGTGTTTCTTACAAATTGATAGTCAACAGGAATTTATTGGTGTTGTACCATTATTCAAGCCCATGTTCTTCAGTTTTCATAAGGTTAGGTTTCTTGTCAAAGTGGATATGTCCCATTAGAAGTAAATGAAAGTCAAATTAGAGCTACTCCTAAATTAACTTGAGAGTTCTTTGTTCGCTGTTCCTACTTGAACTGTCAAGTATCTCTTCTCTCAATTGCTTTTGTGAGGACCTCACAGTAGAAAGGCTCACTTAGAATTAATAGTTAAGCTACAGCTTTGAGGAAAGAATGGATAAGTTTAAACATATAAAAATTAAAGATAGTATTCTTGAATTACTATTACACATGCTGCATCAAAGGTATCTGGATGCAAAAAGGAATGGGTGGTGATTAATACCAAAAGCACAAATCAAAGTTGGAAGTTCAATCACTGGAAAAATGGTTTCACTGTCTGGTTTGTATCCCAGACCTCAGAATTATATGAGCACAAATTGATATAACATTTATTTAATATATAATTGTGCATTTTTTTTTTTATTGTATATTTTAACATTGGAAGTGTATTCAGATAATGCAGTAATGAAATTAGCATGACAACTTATGAAGAACAGAACCATGTAATTTCTTAATTATCATCTGTCACATTGATTTGGTATCATTTAGAAAAATCTTCAGGTGATGTTTCTTGTATATGGGTACACGTCTTTAGACAAAGACTGTGTCGCATTTATTTATCAGTGGTTTATTCCCATCTGTCCACCAAAAAATTGAAGCCACTTCTTTAATATAATGTAAAAAAAAAAAAACAATAAAAATATTTGAGGTCATCACTTTTCATTCCATTGTAAACATTTAAATTTATTCAGAACCTAGGGAAGCCATTTCAAGTTTAGATAAAACAAGTGGTTTTCCTTAAACAATTTATTTTAGTTTCTATTTCACCCCAAGTTTAGAGAAAAAAAAATCCTTTTAAGTATCTCTGGAAACATTTTGATTTTGTTTTGAGACCCTCCAGTGAACTGAAAAATCCATTATTTGCTAAGCACTTCTCTTCAGCTTTGTTTTTCTGCACAGGTATTTGTATCGGCTGCTAAGGAAAGACCACAGAGGGCAGGAAGTTAGGATTCTTTTCAACTTGGTCTTATGGTAGCTTAAAATCAGCTTTAGGCTCAAGTCCTTGAAATGAAGTCATGCCTGATGTGTTGGAGAATCTTCCCAACTAATTGCGCTAGTTAAGACTCTCCCATATATTTTTACACTTCCAAACAGAAGTTTCTTATTCTCTCAGAATTCAGCATTTCATTGGAGATTTTGAGTACTGACACATAATATTGACAAGAAATCAAAAGCTGTGCTCCATAATAGCATTTAAAACAAATTGTGTGTCTCATTGTCTTGTTTCATATATCATTAGATCTTCTTTCAGTAGTCTACCAGGAAGGAAAGAAAAACCAGGATATTATATACAGTATTAAGGCACAGATTTACAGAGAAAAATAAATTCATATGGAAAAGAGGGAAATACAATGAGAGGGAATTAGATGAAACGGTGTTACATAATGCTAGAAAACTCCAATATGGAAGTTAATACTGCAGAGTCAAGACCACAAAGAGAGAGAAAAGGTATATATGATAAACTAGCAATCATGAAGAAAAGTTAATAACAAAGGAAGAGCATGCCTGCAACTATACATACAGCATATTCATTTTAGCTTTAGCTTGGGGTAACATAGCCTCCTTTTTTTATCAGTTTTTTTGGTTAATTGTGCTGAAGTGATTGCCTAAATACTCTGAAAGTAAAGCACATACAAGTATAACCCACTTGCTAATCATACATTATTCTGATACTGTCATGTCTTAATTTAAAATTCTTGATACAGCAAAAAGCCCTTCTTTCTAAAATAGGTCTGCCAGCTAAACTTCTATCATCATGGTTTTTTCTTCTGCTGCTAAACTTTTATCATTGTCTTTTTTTCTACCAGGCATCTTTAACTTGGAAAAGAACAAGAGAAGGTAGAATATTATTTAGTTTATGCTGACATATACCTGTGGATGTGCTTATTTGCAATGCAAACGAACCACTAGTGATATGATTTTTTTTTAGTAACCTTTGCTGTTAGTCCCACCACAGCATGTCTTTTCTATGTACAAACTGACATTTGTATTTTCCTCTTGAATTCAAGTCATAATTTGAATCTCTGACAATATGTACATCCAGATTGTAGATAGATTTGGCAAGAAATAGATACAAATTAAGCAACCTCCAATTTCTCAAAAAATGCTCATATTTCTCAGCTGGGGAAGAAAAAATGTTTATGTCATATGAAGGGATATCCTTCAAAAAGTACAGTTTTAGAAAAGAAATCTGGCACTGGATAGAGATTATCAGATATACATATATGTGTTAATCTGCATCATGATACACGTGTGCATGCCACTGAATATGATTTATACTAGGTGATAGATTGCAGTGTATGTCTAGCAAGTGAAATGCACATTTCATACTTTGATCTCCTACTGAAATACCTAATTGATTTGGTCTATTTTAGTAAGTCTCAGTGAATTTAGTGGAACTCAACATGAAAAAAAAGCACTTGCACATGTGCAGAAATAAAGGTGTATAAACGATTTTTCTCTCTTTCAGCACAGTTCATTGAAGCTTTGAAGGCAGAATATACTAGCGGTCTGTACAGATTCACAAACCCTGCGTAAAATATCCTATTCGCTAGTAAATTTTATGGGCCGTCTTTGTATTTCAGTGCTAATATTTTCCACACTAGACTAGAGTAAGCTACCATAATATGATAGAAGATACAATAATAATTTCTTCATTTTTCTTGATATGTCTTAATCAGATGCAGGATGAGATGGTTCTTGGAATAACCAATAAATCAAAAAGACATGATTTACAACTGGAGTATTTTTTATTTCAAAGGTTTTTTAAAAAATGTAAACAAAGTGATTCCATTGTCACTCATTTATAAATTCTTCTAATTCACTCAGCAAACTTTAAACGTGACACATTATTTGTAGACCAATGATAATTTTGTATTACTGATAACTCCATTAGTGATAGCGATTACTTTATATTGAATACCTGGATTCTTGGAGATTCTATCCAAAAGATACATAGCGGCTGCATATAACAGCTGTTAATCATAAGAAAGCTGAATGGATATAAAATATGAAACTATATTTTAAAACACGTGAATTATTCAAAGCCTTAAAAGAGACGGTGACTTACCAGACAAAAATGAGTTTATAGCGTGATGCTGTGGCTGAAAAGAAAGTCACTCTATGAAACTGTAAACTCAAGTAGGCCAGTACAACTGAGACAACATCCCATTTGTGGCAGCAGTTTCTAAAACAGTGATGAAACAGTTGAGAATCATGCTAAGAATAATGCACTACCTCTGCAATCTGCCTCATGATAATAGTCTAAGGAGGCTGAACTGGAGCCTAATGTTTTACTACTCTGCAGTGACAGCACTAAATAGACTACATTCTTGTTAAGTCAGCACTCCAGCACAATTTTATCATTAGACTGAACTGCTTTTGGCAAGAAGTTTCAAATTCCACCTGGGGTATTTCACATGCACATCATAAATTACACATCTTTTCTTTTATCATACTGTTCACTGTGGCTTTTTTTTACCATTAATCAGTATGATCAACAAAAATGAGAAGGCTACATTGGTAATAAAAAAGTTTATGTCATTATAATTAATTTTACATGCAAATCTTCAGCTTTGCATTCAGGAGGAAGCTAAGGAGATAGCTGGAATGTGGTCAATAAGTTGGATAAAACTATGGTTTATGCATTCCTAATAGCCGAGAACTTTTTTTAAAATTATAACAAATTTATATTTTAACCCTAAAAGGAGGTCAAACACAGCTAGACTACAAATAAAATACAAAGCTTAAAAAAATTTCTTCTACTGTGAGTGTTATTAACCACTGGAACATCTGTCCCAGTTCATGCTGCATAATTTGCACTGGTAAACATTTAAGACACAGATCAGATATTGTATGAAGAGTAATTAATTGGTGACATCTATGACTGGCTTCTGTTATGCAATAGACATGCATCATTTTCCTTTTTGGCCTTAAAATGGGTGAATCTATCAAGACATGATTAGGGAGACTGCTGTAAAGTAACAGCTGTCAGCTATTTGACCGGAGAACTCTACACTTCCAGAGAAGCCCATGAGAGTTGTGATTTACACCGAAGAAACCATGTAAGAATGTTATCACAGAAGAAAAGATCTGGTTTAAAAGGAGGAGGCTATGAGTACAGTACAAAGAGCATGAATGATAACATAATCCATAGGAAGTGAATCTGAGCGATGATTAATCGACACCCACCAGAGTATTTCATACTTTATAATCTTGTTTTGTTCCATTTATGGAAGACAGTGAAAGCATGTATCAGGTCATGCTACTCACAGTGGTATTAGCTATGAAGTATGCAAATGAAACTTAAGGAAAAGAGGAACATAAACAAAATAAATTGCATTTAACTGCTGTACATTTTGGTTCACTTGGTGTGAACCTACATAGCAGACTGCCATGAAATTACTCCAGTGTAGTTTTAAACAAGGCAGCACAGGTTCCACAGAAATCTAATTTTGATTTGATCTTAGGTTAATTTTATCAACAGAAAGCAGTATGCATTTCCCTTAAACACATTTCTGTCTGCCAGCTCCCTTTGGAAACTGGGGAAGGAAGGCACAGGGAGGCTGTCAAAAGAATGAATTTATACACTGAACACTCCATCTTTTAATATCAAGAATACAGGTCATGGAATCATTAATCCACCTCACTAAAGCTAATTTTCTAAACTTTTCTTTGTCAGTTGGGCTCCAGGATCAATATTTATGGTGTTTTTTGTTTGATAGACTTAATTTTCAGAAATTCTGACTCTGTAAAACTCCATTTAATGGAGTTAATGAAAGACAGTTTTAAAACCAATAACTGATTAGAAATTGTTCAAGAACTTTTGTATCCACCTGCTCCGTGGGAACTAACATACACTTCAAAAGAACATCAAGAGATGACTGAGAGTATCTTTTGAAATTCCTTAGAAAGCTCAGGGTTTGCAGCCTTTATGGCCGACATTTTCAGTGTAAGGAAGGAGTAGTTGTGCACAAACAAATACATATTGTTTATTTATATTCTAATCTCAAAAGTAAATCGATAGTTTCTAAAGAAGTTATAGAGCCTTTTGTAAATAATTCAGAGTAAAATTCTATTTGGTCCAGCATAAATTCTGCAGCCTCACATGCTTGATAGCTAATTTGGTCTCTTTAGTTCCTTTTAGACCTGTAGTCAAGCATAAAATTTAGCATGCAAAACTAAACAAAAAATCAAGCCCTAAACTCAGAAGCAAGCAGTGTAGAAAGGTGATTCAGAGACTTGCTAACATTAAATCAGTTTATTTAATGAGAATATGAAATCTATAGAGTTTAGTGATCTTTAAATCTTAGTAAACAAAGTATATTGCTATTGCAATATATCAAATATATATATAAACCAAATGCTGCTATTGCTCTAGCATGATTAGAATATTATTTCATATACAACAGTCATTCTAAAAGCATACATTTCAAACTGCTTTAAGAAGGTGTTTGGCGATAGTAGAAAAAGCCAGGACATTTCCACCATTTTTATTTTATTCTGTAGACCTATGCTTTTACAAAAAAAAGGCAATTTACTCTTTACTTGAGTGCTTTTCCTTATTACAGTTTTATATCTGTAGTTCCTCTGGGAGGAAAACCAAACCTTGATTACAAGAAAAAACCGCAGGTCAAAAAACAGCACCAACATGCTTAGAATGTAAATCTCAGCATTTCAGGAAAAGCTTTGTTAATTCTGGCAGCTAGTCATTAAAACCAGAGCTGCACAATGCTCAAGATAACCATATGCCTTATTTTCTGTGAAAGGAACATAATGTCATAGGTTTCTTCTTTCCAATTGTGTGTGGATTTTTGTTCCTCTTTTGTGGAAATGAGTGTATTTACAACATCACATTGGGCATCCTCTAATGCCAGACCTCATTCATAATAACATCCCAGGAGACCTGTCTCTTCCTTTGTTCTTTCTCTCCATAACCATTTTGTTAAATACCACTCTTGTGAGCTTTCCCTTTCTAGCAACATCTAGGCTTTCTCCAGATCCTCTGGACACTCTCCCATTTGTTTCTCTCCCAGCTGGAGCTGGACTCATAAGTACTATAGTACATGTAATTCTCACATCTGAAATATATCTCATTATGGCTTTTGTGTCTTTTTCTTTCCTCCCTCATTTCCCTGTCCTAAAGTATAAAAATCTGTGAAGTTATCAGTTACACTGAAAAAATGCAAGTGTTTGTTCTTCCACACCACTTTTCTTTATATATTCAAATATGTACAGATCATTAAATATGAATACAATGAATGTATGTATGCATCTTTTGAGGAATCAACTGCTTTAAACTGTGTAATGCTGTAGACAGATAGCTTGGGCTGGATAACTTACTGATGTCCACCTTATGGAGCCAATTTCATCTGTGTGCAGTGACTGCAAAGTGGTGAAAATGACTACTTTTCTGATTTAATGAGGTTTTACATCCTTTTTGCTCTGATGTAAATAAATAAAGTAGATCACAATGAAAAATAGGACATCTGATGTGGAACCTAACATACTGTGCAGTTAGCAATGGAAGAGGGTGACACAGGCAAAACTGAGATGTGGAAAGTGGGAGGAAGCCATGTCCCTGTATAGTACGGGAAGTTGTACCACAGCAGCTGTCATGAAAATCTCTTAGAACTATTTCTGAATACCTGCATTTTTGATCCATCATTTTATAGTATTCCGCTCTTATAATGTCACATTTTATTACTCTCTAACTTGCTTATTCATTTAGACTGGTGTGAAGTGCCTACAGGGCTCACCTGTGGCCTGAATAACAACAGATGTTAAGACAGAAATGTGAATATACACAGTGTGTGACAATGAGATTCCCAAAGCTCTTTCGAAGGGTGCTGTCTGGGAGGGCGTTCGCCCAAAACTCAGCATGTTAAAGAAGACGATGACCATCAATCAGATGAAACAGTAGCCAGGGAATCATAAAGAGACATTTGAAACAAAGGATTCAGGTTGAAAAGAGATATAAAAAAAGTACAAATATTTTTTAACAGTAGGGAGAGACCTTGGAGAGGAAGCAGCAGTACTTGCTGCCCCTACTGGCATCACAACCTGTCTACTGGTGCGAAGTGCCTGCCCCCAGGTGCTGGAACACCAAGATGGGGTGCAGCACACAGAGACCCACACTCGGGAGGTGTGAACCTGAACTTGTGGTGTGCTTTCTCACTGGCGTAGGCATCAGTGAGGTGTTGGCAGACGCACAGGTTGGTCCAAATCTGCAGCACCCACAGAAGGGGCGTGCAGGTAAGGGAGAGTGCACCCAGGAGAGTGAGTGCACTTGCAACTCTGTCTGTACGTGTCTGTGTGTGACAAGAACATTTCAGAATTAGTAATACAAGTCTGTTGAGAAATTTGTGGGTAAATAATAATATTTCAGAAGAGCCTAGTAAGTGATTTTCCTGTTGAATTGTTGATAGTGATCTTGAATCTATAGTTTACTGATTGCTGATTAATTATGTGTCATTAGTAAATCAATAAGCTACTTAGTCTTGGTTCAGTTTAAACTATCTGAACTAAGAAATACTGAGAAAACCATAGACTCTGCCAAGTCCAGATAACTTAGATTAGCCAAACAGACCACATACTCACCACCTTTTTATGGGTAAAAAGGGAAACATGCTGTACATGCGGAGAAAATAATCTGTTGTTAGTTCAGCTACTGCTTTTGTATCCTAATAAAGATATAAAAAGTATTTTTAGTTCAGTTATACTGCTAATGGTCATTGTTTATATTAATACAGAAAAGTTTCAGTAATACCCTTAAAATTATTATACAGGAAAACTTCAGAATATCCATCCTTTTTCTGTGGTGCTATATTCACCCTTCCAGTGCCCCCTGTGCCTCAGATCAGCAGCACCAGTCTGTCTCAAGAACAGAGCTGCGCGAGGTTGTGATGTATCATGAGCATACTTGACATCTTCCTCAGGAGAAGTACAATGGTTATGGTGGTGGAGATCCCTTTCTGTTCACACTTGGATATTTTTGAGGCTATTTTTAAGTGTTCTCTTATCCTGGCCTGCTTCCTTCACACTGGTTTCTGTCCCCTGCCTAGAAGGTACACCGCAGCCTTCCCCAGCCCCAGGGAAAACGTCTTGCAGTGACTTCTCCAGACTTTCCCATCTGCGGCCATTACAGGTGATCAGCTCAGGCCAGGCAATAGTCCTGTGACCAACAGGGCATTGTTGGTGCAAGCTGGTATCAGCTCAGACGCAGGCAACCCCAGGCAAGTGGTAAGCCCTGCCCTGGCACCCCAGTGCGATGCTGTGGCTTTGTGGTAATAATGGCAGATATCATATTAGTGGGGCCACAATAGAAATGAGGAAACTGATTGGCTCCTCCATTGATTTAAATTTTTCTTTAGCAAAATGACACAATTTGGTGAAGATGATAGTCTTTATCTAGTTTTGCTGTGCTATTCTGCTAGAAGCTTCAGAAAAATGTTCCTTATCCTAAATTAACTTTGATATTTAAAATGCATGAAGCTTGTTAGCAAAATGGAAACCAATCCCTTTAGAAGTTTTTCTTTCAAACATGGCACAGGGTCATGAGAATGAGTAACAGTGTGAGAGTTAGAATATCAACAATCACTTCGTTGGTGCCCTAATTCCAAGCTATATTTTCTTTTATATGGGCTTCTTGTGAAATTTTAAAGTAAGAATTTTCACCCTTAAATGGAAAACATTTTCTTAATATTCTATTGGATGCATCAAAACAGAAAATTACAATTTCAGTAGATCAGCATTTTATGATGAAAAACAACAGTTTCATGAAAAAATTCTTTGCAAGTTCTAGCAAAACTTTTCATGTATTTATAGGAAACCTTTATGAAAGCATGTGCTAACAGAACAAGTGCTGAACTTAGATTTTAGTCTGAAGTGCTAAAAATAAGATTGTAATTTTTCTACTCTTTGTTGTTAACATCTGTCCGTTTACTTATCACCCCTTCAATATTTTCAAAATCTGATCGCTTACTCCCAAAACGGGTGAAAAATAACCAGAGAGCAAGTGATTATAAAAGAATGCCAGATGTAAACGCATGATGTATCACAGAGCCTTCCCATTAAAAAATGGAACCATAAATCATTATTCCCAATTGGTTCATAATACATTACATTCCAGTTGAATGCATTCTGTCATGAAGCCTTTACAAGCTAAGCTAATATCTCAAATGTAAAAAATATACATCATATAAAATAGAAAAAGTAAGGTCTCATTAACTTATTCCTTAGCTTTGATCATATTCACATACAGCAGAAAGTATCAAAACAATGGAGTTCATTTTGGTGCAGTTTGACCATTCCCCATATCTTTCCATCATCCAGCATCAACCCCAAAAGTGAATGTGTAAAGACTATTAAAGAAGTTTAGTCATCCAAAGTTTTTCATCCATTGCAGCTGATTTGAATCAACAAGAAAATAAAATGAGTAGATAATGTTTATAGAAATATCTATCACTTTATTCTAAATTCAAAGAAACATTTATTCCCAGGGAAGTTGTGGAGTCCCCTTCTCTGGAGATTTTCAAGACCCGCCTGGATGTATTCCTGAGTGATGTGCTCGAGGCAATCCTGCTTTAGCAGGGGAGTTGGACTAGCTGATCTCTAGAGGTCCCTTCCAACTCTAAAGATTCCGTGATTCCGTGATTAATACTTGTGACCATATCTGAAGGAAAAACTAGCACTAAGATTTGAAATTTCCATATGAATTTTTATCTCATATAGGATAAAACCTGTTGCTCTACATTAGCTTTCTTGAATTGGGATCTGTTAACTGTTTTCACAAGAAGGGCGCTTTCAAAATACCATAAAAATCAAATGTGGGCTTAACAGCAAGAAGAGCATGGGCAAAGTATAGTGCAGATACTAACGTGTTTGATTCTCAGAGGGGAATGTGCAAACCTCTAGATAGGATTTATGTTCCTTTTGTATTAACAAATGATACAGCCAACACAGACTGCATTGCTGTATTGTCTCTCCAATGTGTCTGAAAGCACCTGAAAAACTCAATGCAGAGAGATGTGAAGTTCTACCCTACCCATGTACAGGATTGAAAGTAGTTTTTATGTGTTGACTACACATAAAATAATGGATATTACTAGCATGGGCATAATTTTCTTTGGTTTAGCTATGTTCCCTGCACAGCCCAGAATCATAGAATCTTCATGGTTGGAAGGGACCTTTGAGATCATTGAGTCTAACCATATACACACACACAAAAAAAACCCAAAAAAAACCCCTACAATCTCTGCCACTAGAGCATGCCCTGAAGTGCCACATCTAGATGTTTCTTAAACACCTCTAGGGATGGTGACTCAACCACCTCCCTGGGCAGGCTGTTCCAGTGCCTGACCACTCTTTCAGTAAAGTCATTCCTCCTAATATCTAACCTAAACCTCCCCTGCTGCAACTTCAGACCATTTCCTCTGGTCCTGTCATTATTCACCTCACAGAAGATGCCAACACCCACCTCTCTCCAACCTCCTTTCAGGGAGTTGTAGAGGGCAATCAGGTCTCCCCTCAGTCTCCCCTTCTCCATGCTAAACATGCCCAGCTCCCTCAGCCTGTCCTCATATGACCCGGTCTCCAGACCCCTCACCAGCCTGGTAGCTCTCCTCTGGACACACTCCAGCACTTCCATGTCCCTCTTGTAGAGAGGGGCCCAGAACTGAACACAGTACTCGAGGTGAG
>VXBH01008557.1:17671-55961 GCA_013400035.1 Rynchops niger | reverse complement strand
AAGAGTACACTTGTCTATGCCATGATTCGCCAGCTTCTCCAGGAGAATTCTGTGGGGGACGGTGTCAGAGGCCTTACCAAAGTCCAGATAGACAACATCCACACCTGGACAGGCTGGATCGATGGGCCAAGGCCAACCTGATAGTTTCTTAATAACATGTCTAATAAAAATGAAGAATTGCGGTGGTAGTACTGCAACTACATAGTGCAAGTGTCTTGAAATAAGGTATTTAATGGCAAGCAGACAGACAGAAATGGCTAAAACAGATTATAATAAGGGAAAAATGTAAAATCAACGCCAGAATGAAAAGAAAAAAAAAAAAAAAACAAAACAAAACAAAACAACAAACTCACAGAATAATGTGCTCCACCATGCCTTAAATGGAGTTGTTCCCTTACCTTCCATACACTTGAAACCTGACCACCTATGGTATGTCCTATCATTAGAATACAATGATGTCTGGAAAATGTAGTGCATTTGAATATTTAGCCCAGTAAAAAAATGTCATTTTCTCTATGCATAGCAGGTCTGGTGTTATATTTTTCATATCTACTTATACAACACTTTGAAAATCTTCCCCGCTCAAAACTGTGGTGAACAAAACCCACAAAAAACTCCCCTACAAAAACCTTTTGGAAAGAACATATGAAAACTAATGTCAAGTTGTTATTATTTTACATATTTTTTATTTTAATCCATTATTTAATATCATAAATAGTGGTCAAGAATCGCTTGCATATGATTAACACTATACTGTGTAATTACATCGTTTAAACTTATTTCTCAAACTGATACTTGCTGCTACTTAGAACTATTTGAATCAGCTTATCTGGGAAAGAAACAGTTTGACACTTCAGGACTGAGAAGAGTGTGAACACTTTAATCAATAACAATTCACAAATGTTTTTCTTATTGAAAAATACATCATCGTATTTAATGTGTGGTACACATTCTTGAGCATTCCCATGTTAGATGGTACTGGTATCTCTTTAATGTCAAATAAACAACAACAAAAATTCTGTATAAAAAAAGAGAACATCCAGACGTGACATTTATGGAACCTATATTTTAAAAAACACATGCCAAAATTGATTTTTTTCTTTAATTGTTCTGTTAGTTTGAATAAAAAAAATAGCAACATTAGAATCTATGATTAAAATTTAAATTTTCCAAGCAGCTAAGTAATATGTTTGGAATTTTATTTTCATGCCCTCTGTACAGCCAAGCAGTGGAGTGCCGGGGCTCAGTGAGGATGGGTGGCTCCCTGGGGACCAGGCACTGGGACCTCAGTCTTTTGGCAGACAGAGCCTGCCAAGCCAAGAACCCAGGGCAACAAGGGCAGCCACATTCCCAGGCTTCAGGCACCTCCCCAGGCATGGGGTTGGGGATGTGCTGAGGCCAGGCCAGGATATGGGCTCAGCGAGGCCCGTGGCCAAGCGGGGCTGGTCTGCAGGGAGCTGGAGACTGGCCCTGCTGTGACATCGCTGGGGCAGGGGCTGATGGCCCTGGGAATTTATATGGGGTCCTGGCCCTTGGGCAGTGTGAGGGGAGTCCATGGGCTGGGCAAGGTCAGGCAGGCCAGGCAGTATCCTCAGAACCCTGACAGAGGAGTTCACAAAGCCATCAGGCAGTAAATGATTTTTGGGAAAAAAAAAAACAAAAAACAAACAAAAAAAAAAAAAAAAAACCAAAAAACCCCACAACTTTAGTGCAAACTACTGTAATGAAATAGAACCTTGCACCTTTCTTTAAAATCAACGATATGCACATTAAGAGATAACAGATATTTTAGATAGATATTTGCCCAAAGACACCAAGAAACTCTGTACAAAAGCAGGACACAGTTGTGCAGGACACGGATGTGCTGCCTAAGGCTGTGAGACCCTTTCATTTGTCAAAATGAGAGTATTTCCATGTTCGGTATGCGCACACTTTTTTGCACAGTCAGCAGATGAACAACAGAAAAATATCAGGAACNTATATATCCCAAGTCTTATTTCTAGTTGTTCCAAAGAGCGGAATGAGCAGTACTGCTCACCAGAACCAATATCCCACATAGCTGGGAGTGTCTACTGAGTAGCTGACACTTATAGACCTGCAAGGCATATGCAAGAGTAATGTTGAAATATATTAGTTTTACCCAACCCCGTGATAAGTAGACTGCATTCCCCTGGTCTCTGCTCTCTTAATGGCGTCAACAGTTAGACCAAAAAGCTCGTGCCGTTAATCCAGTCCAGAGCCTATAATCTTTCCCTAACATCACATTACTATTATTATCAACTAATATTAAAGAATTAGGTAGATTTGGTGGCTCCTTTGCAAACATACGAATTTAATTACAGGAGAACTTTAAGGAAACTGTTCACATGATGTTAAGGTACCTCCTTGGTGGAAAACCTAATTACATTTTAATCTTTTCAGGATGGATTCCACATCTGGTTGCTCAAGAAGTGTTTTAGACTTCATGTCCAATTGCTGAACTTCCTGATAAAAATATCTCATTATTAAACTTTTTGTCATGTACACTGCAACATAAGAATATTTCCTTTATCATAGGCTATAGGAATGCATTTAATGGCTTTGTTACTTGTTTGGGCACAGAGCAAGACATATGTAGGTTGTTCACAAAAAAAAAATATAATATTCTGCTATTTCAGAACAAAACATCTGGGATATTTAAGATATTTAAAGCAGAAATAGCTCTTTAAGTCCAGTTAAAATAAACTGATGTAATTATATTCCAATGCGCTTCTTTTACATTGTAGAGGTTCTGCACTACAAAACATTAGTACTTGACTGTGTGAAGGATGACATTTAAAATTAACTTTTTATTCTTTTAATCGGCTTCATTTTCCGTTTGGTAAGATGAATTCCTGTCACTTAATTACTTCAAGTGCACCAGCTGCAAAAACACTTGACTTTTTCAGAGGGCTAAAAAAGGAAATCCAGATATGCTATTTGGGAGTAAATAAGAAAAAAAACCTCTTTACATGTTGTTTCACTGAATTTTTTTCAATAGCAAATGACTCAAAAAGGAAAACAATTTTTCTTTAAAGCACTACAGTGTAATTAAGTTCCCAAATTCAGTGTATTCAGTGTATTCAGAATATTGTTTCAACCTAATGAAATTTAGTTTTTAGCTTTTAAATAATCACCTATTACTCATAAATTGGAGAAAAGTCACATAAATGCACTCCTCATCTACTCCTAAATGCTTGATTTCAGAGTGGAAAACAAGCCAAACAGCCTACAGTCAGCCTTGTTTTCTGCAGCCACACAGTTCCAATAGAGTAAATTGTTTCCTAAAGTTCTCTTCTCTGGCCACTGTTCACTAGTTTTGAGCACTTTTTCAGGTGCTCTGATAACAACTATCTGTCTGAATTTGGTGCACTACCCAAACAGGGGATAGAAAGCTGTAGCCAAGATCGTGGGAAACAAGAGCTCTGTGTTCTATGAAAAGACACAGAATTTTCAATCATTAAAATGCTTAAAATAATTGTTAGGAATGTAAGGTTATTAAAAATGCATATATAACTTTAAAGGCAGAAACTTTTTACTTGTTGCAGTTTTCATGCCAGGTAGAAAATTTTAACGATCTTGACAAGAACATCATTTACCTGACTGTGTAATTAATCACAGCTAAATTACAAGACAGAGAAATATCCTACAGATATGCTTCCAGAATGGGCACTTGGACTACAGTTCAACTGCAGACTAAATATATCCTCCATATATCCTGATGTCCTGGTATCTTGATCATCCCTACTGAGGTGTGAATTTGAGTGCACCATGGCTCCCAGTCTGAGCCATGTGCTCATACAAATTCACTTCTAAGATAAACAAGTCCAGTATACCTTAAATTATTACTCCTTAATGTAGGTGCTTCCTTTCTTCGTCTTGTGTTGCTTTAAGCAACATAAGGAGTTTAATTATACTTTTCTCTCTCTCTTTCTAGCATTAATAAATTAAAATTTCAAGTGCATAATTTCATGGCTTTCAGACAAATTATATTAAAGTGTGGGGGAAATCACATCTTTGTGAGTGAAATTATTTGTAGACACTCTTCCTTTAGATTAATCTTTTATATAGTCTATTGGATAGGTAATAGCTATATTTTGGTTACAAACTGGTATAGGAGATGTGCAAAAAGAACCATGCTCACTAAAACATTGCTTGCATGGCATGAGGAGGTAGAGAGCTGCGAGTAGTTTCTTATTTCAAATGAACCATGCAAACATCCTGATGACACAATTATCTTATCTGTGTTTAGGACAAAGCGTCAAGCTGGGTAATGTTATTATGCCTACTTATATGAGCACAAATGCTATAATAAATTATATCCTGTCAGTGAAAGTGTGTATACTTATGATAAATCATCCTGAAGTAATTACTAGATGGTATTTTACATGCCTTATTCTAAATGGTTTGTTTTACCTCGGAGTGCTGTATGTGGATGCTGAGTTAAGTAATTCCTGTATGGCATTAAACCATTAGTATTCTATTTGTTTGTAAAGCACTTTGTGATCCACTGGCATAAAATGTAAGATGCTATCCAAAGTGTAGGCAGGTTCTTTCCTGTTAAGTTTAATACCATTTAAGTGGTTGAGAATTACCAGGCTGAAATAAAATGAGAAAATTAAAGACTCCAAACGAAGGAAATCAGTGAAGATGTACTCAAATGAGAGTGGCAAAAACTGAGGAACCCGACTCCAGAATCCATTCACACATAATCTGTAGGATTATGTATCATATACATCATTAAAAGTGCCTGTAAAACAGAAATTGGGTTGCTGAATAACATTAAAAAAACAAAACTATCCTTCCTTTCATCACACTTTGTCTTATATGTGGTTCATAGAATGAACAGTTATAGTGGGAAGTCAGCTGAGAGAGTGAAGAAAACCAAGGCAAAGGATTCACCAGTACAGGGTCCATCTCTTATTCACCGAGCAGATGTCCTGTTTCAAAAGTTAAAGTGTTAATGGTCTCCAAGGTTACACCTATACCTTTTAATGCAACCAATCCAGGAAGCAGGGTCTGCCCCCAGGCTAGGAGGGGCTGAGCAGTCGTGTCCACATTGCCTGGGACTACCACCCTTTTTAGCCTATTGATGCATTCACACTTCACTGAAGAAACCCGCATGTGGTGACTCTGCAGTCCTCAGACAACAATGTTATCTTACCTTCTGTGTTTTTTATTTCAAAATAATAATAGGTTGTGCTGTTGTTAACCAGAGTGACTTTTCTTATGAAATGAAAATAAGTTCATGAGATACATATTGTGCCACTCCTGTCACTTTATGAGAAAGCTTTAGGACAAAAAGCTGTCTCAGACAGTGGTAGATGACTATATAGGGCACAACAAAATAAACACAATGCTACTGTGTCTATGCGGTCTAATGGAAGGGTTCCCTTGAGTAAAGTATCTCCAGAATAAAAAGAAATGGGTTTGGAAGAAAAAAGTTAACTTAAAAGAGAGTCCAAGCATAAATGAAAATTTATCCAAAGTAGGCTATCAGAAACCTGGCAGCCAAGAAGAGAAATTATTTGGCAGAGGGGACATACTTAAAGATATAGCTAGACTGGAAAAACAAAGACACTCCCCAAATATGCTAAAGTAGCAGAGAAAGAAGACAGTTTAGAACTGACATCATTCTGTGCTAAGAAAGAAGTCTATACTGCAGGCAGTACCACATGCTCCTCTGCTCAGTTAGAGACACAAGTGAGAAAGCTGTAGGAGTCATAGACACACATTATTTAGTTTCTATGATAATTAGTTGTTGCAAGGAAATTCAGTTCTATCCTTGTATAGTCAGTTAAAGAAGTACCATCGACTACCATCATAACCAGATCAGGAGTACAGACAGGCAGCTGATCCTGCTACAACTCCTAAAATTGGCACATAATGAAGTGGCTTCAACAGAATTTGAATATGATTTTTAATGCCTCATTACGCCTTTGATCATGTCTTATCTTACGACTTCCCAGTGGGAAAATAAAACTAGATTGTGGAGTCATTCTTAATCTTAGTAGAAATTTCTAAAATATGATTCCTTGCTTTCCTAATATACAGCTAATTCTAAAACACCTAAGGATAGCCAAAGCCACGTGAGGTGCTCACACAGAAAGGTATTTCAACATTTTCTAAACATGAAAGTAATTTACATTACCATAAACAATCCAAGATCATGTACACTAATAATAATTATAAAATTATAAATCAGCTTATTCTTTTGCTTATGACTCTAGATATATAATCTTATAAATACACAGATAAATTTTTAAGTACAAATATATACATATGTATTTAGTTTTGAGACATGACCACTCCTTTTCACCTAAACACTAAGATTGCTCAAGGACCATTGACATTAACTCTGTGAAAGACTGCTGTTTGCCAATTTTACCTATTTTGTTTTTCTCCCACATGCTGAGATAATCTCTTATGAATCCACAATATGTCCTCCTGACTCTCCTTCATGTTCTTCTCATCTTCATGCTTTAGAGAAAATTTTCTAGGAGCAGCTACTCCCACGGTATTATCAGTAACAGGATTCTGAAACAAACTACTACTTTTGTGCACAGAGTGGTGTCAGGCAGAAAGGCCAAATTGGGGGGGGGGGGGGGGGAAAAAAAATTTTTNGGGGGAAGCAATAATCTTGTCAATTCTGAAATTGCCCTTAAGACATTTTATAACTCTCTTGATATAAACAATGGTACATACAAAATGGAACAGGCGTAGGAAGGAAATCTTGTACTTTAAAAACCAATATTTAAAAACTAGTATCACCATGCTATTGATTATTTAGAAGAGGTATGCAATATACCTCTTTGTCTTGCATACTCTCTACCTGAGAAGGGGACATTTAAAATGCAGGTCTTACATTCCTTTCAGTATTGTTGAGAATGAATGAGAAGTGAGTGTCTGAGCAAACTGACATCCAGTATGTACTCTACAAATATAGCTGTGTCAGCTATAGCTGATATGAAATTATATGGAATCTGAAGCCTGTTCATATAGGTCTCTTGCTTTATTGAGTAATGTTTCAGACAAAAAGAATACTGTACCGATGTCCAAAGATCTCAAAACTGTAACTATTTGTATTAGAACCTAAAATCAGAAAAATTTAGACTTTTTTTTTTTTTTTTTTTTTTTTTTGTTTTTTTTTTTTTTGTGCTTTATTCTGAAGCCTCACATCCTATCATGTTTTGAAGAAAGTTAGCTCTACCAGTGTTTTCACCATAATGGGTCTCAGGCCTCAGTTTCACTTTTCTCTTTGACGTTTTTTTGATCAATTAATCTTTTCTACTTTTTCATTGCAGAGGAAAACAAACCCAACATTTTCTCTTGGAGATGCAGTGATAGCACTGAATAGCACTGAATTCCTATGCGGTGCTTCAGGCATTCTGTGTGTGTCTCTCTCTTCCATATCTTATATGGACAAAAATGTTTGGCCTGATAAGAAACAGATTCACTCTGGTTTTGAACTATCAAGACAACTGTGAGTTTCAACCACATGACACACTTCAATAATAGTCTTTTCCAGGATACCTGAAAATGCTTTGAATAATAGCAGGTAATACACAGGTATGTGTGTGTTATGGTTTCATTCATACCCATCACCAAGCCAGAGCAGCTGGTGACAGTCATGTTTGGCCTCAACCTAGAATCATTGACAATTTTATCTCAGGAATCTCAATCAGAAGCTTCACAAGTTTAACAAAGATATACAATGTTGATTTAAAATATAAGACTCAGTTCATCAGTTGTGCTGTAACGCATATATGGGGTCCAGCATAAAGGAAAAAATGTTAGGGTAAGGATAGGAGGGAAAGAGAAAACTAATCCATTTTCACCAAAGAGGTGAAAGAGGGACAGCAAAAGATTCTCCAAGAAAAGTGAAAGGAAAATAATTTTTAGAAGAGAAAGATATAACCTGCGGGGTACTCTTGCAGGTGTTCAAAAACCTGTGGTTAAAGAGTGGTTAAAAAAGTTAACATCCTTCAACATACAGATTTTTTCCAGAAGGATGTAACCTGGGACACAGGGTGCTCAGAGGGAATCTAACACACAGAAAAAGGCTCTGCAAAAGGTCTGCAAAATTAAGTATTTAGATTTGACTCTTCTCGTTTCTTTTCTTTAACCATCCATGCCATTTATAAGCATTTGAAGTTTCACTGCCTCTGTCAGTTGAAAATTAATAGCTTTATTTGAATTTTGCATTGTTCTGAAAAATAGACAACTATTAATCTTCCTCATGACTGTGCATACTAAGTTGGGTAAATCCTCTTCAGTTTCTCTCTCTCAAAATACATTTCCTTAATGATACAAGGAAAAGAAGAACCAAAAAATTAGGAATATGAATTCTCAATATTTTGCCAAATATTGTCAAGACTTAGTATGGGAGAGTAAGTTTTAAATTCCTAGTTTAGGGGAAACTGTACACGGTAAAGCAAGCAGTTCTGATTTAGAGTGATGCCGTATTCAACTACAAGTAGTACATAGCTATACGAAGTTCTGAACAATTTTCTGTTATTCTGTAAAGGTTGTGCAACCATAAACATGATCTTGCAACTTCAGATTACCAAAGATGACAATATTGCATGTCTGGACAAGGGAACAAAGATGTCACTTGGTGGATATTAGACTTCAAAAATTGAAAAAAATATCAAACTTTCAACAAGCAGTCTACTTAGCTATCTTTCCTCGTTCAAAGAACTGCTTTTTATTGTGCAGAATTAAAACCTGTAATTTTCAATGCATTTATTTTGCCAGGATGATGACATATCCCAGAACCGGTTTGTTAGTAATGAAAGTACACTGACTACTTTTATCCCAGTGATAGGGGAGTATATAAAATTATCAGAGGAGAAGAGCTGTTGCAACATTTTCATTTATGACCTGAACCCACCCACCCCCGCATTACCATTCTTCACTGCCACTTAACATTTTGAAATAAAACCTTAAAACCTAACCAGTCAGGTATTTGAATTAATGCTGCTAACCCTTTCATAAATAGACATTAAAGATTTTTCTGCCATTCTCTAATCTTTACAATACATTGAACAAACCTTCCTTGAAAAAGAGGCATGGATGGAAAAAAACCTAACCAACAATAACAACCAAAAATACCACCCGAACCCCCAGACACACAAAAGATTAAGAGATGATCTTTAATTAAGACAAACTACATCATTTAATAAATGTACCTATAGTACTAATACAGTAAAATGTGGCCATCTTCATGAGATTCCATGTAGGTCAGTTAGGACTGAAGAGAGTAAGCAATGGTATGAATCAAGTAACACTTATAAGTACTACTACTACATTCTCTTCAGCATCTATGTGTAATTCTTCCTGCTCCTTCAAAAAACAGGCAATATAAAGAAAGTAGTGGTTTAGCAGATACAAAGGCTAAACTGAATTTTTTTCTGCCCAGGTGACATATTTTGCCTACGCTTATCACTTCATAAGCCAAAGGTTGTCACAGAGAAGCCCACTGGAAACACGGAAAACTATAAGAAATTTCTATATATTATTTGTTACCATAAAGGACTGCATATGAATTGTAAAAGGAGGAAAAGCAATATGCCTCCCCTATGATGCTCCAATACAAATAATAAGGTAGGTATTGAGAAAACAGAACATCTTCCTTTTTAATTTTGTTTTTAATTATTATTAATTTTATGGTCCTATTCTAAAGAATCTAATGTTAGCAGTAGAGACAGTACTGTGCAAAATTCATAATGTATTTTAGATCACTCCTTAATTTGTAAAGAAATTACACAATTGTGCTATGCAATCTCATTTTGCCTCAAACTTTACAAAATTAGAATATAACATAGTATAGTGGAATCTACTGCTAATCAACTGAAACACCTGCATCCAAATCATTGCACAGACAATTTCTACTATTCAGCACACAAGTTAATTTAGTGATAGATTAATGAAAAATGTGTTATGTAATTTTTCTGCCTCAAAATAGATAGAGAAAATACTGACATTTAATAGCCGAATGAAACTGGTAGATTCACAGTATTTTTATATAACGGCAGAGCTTGAGCTGAAAGTTATTTTAAAATAACATGGTTTTATTTCTGGGTAATAACCTGAAATCAATAAAATAATTCATACCATAGTAAGCAAACATCGAGAATGGGCATCTGCCAGAGGATAAATTAGACTTCAAGTGGGAGACTATTTCTTAGGCATATGTCATGAAACATAGATGCAGAAAGACAGCTCATCAAAAGCAGAGAGAGTGAAACAGAAAGGTAAGAGGGAGTCTATACTATTGTTTGCCTATAAGTAACTTATAGAACATATTATATAATAAATTTGAAAGACTAATCATGACTGCACCAAGTTAAGGTTACCTTTAATTTTTTCCATGTGCTTCCTCATTTCCCTAGCACCTCACTGAAGTAATCATTCCTTTCAAATGCATTTGCATTCCTCAAGGAAACAAAGTTATTTTTCCCCAAAATATTTTGAAAGTCCTGTTTTAAAGATATCTATTTGCTATTGATTTAAAGTTACTTATTTTGATGTAATTATAATACTTTTTCTACTAGCTCTTACTTTTTCCATAAACTCTCAGCAGTGGCCTTTTTAGGTCACATTTTGATTACTACATCCTACATGCTTGAGATTCAGTCACGACAGTAAAAAGGTTAGTGCTGCAGTCAGGAAAGAAGAAAATATTTAGGCAGTCTTAAGACATTATACGATCACCTAAACCTAATAAAGTATTGTACCTCTAACCCTTCCCCTCCCACCACCCCCACCTCACACCACTACCCCCGCTCCCAGTCCTTGGAGGAAACAGCAATATCCGAAACCACAGAATCATTTCACATTTTTTTGGGAGATAAGATGAAGAAACATAATGGGTTTATGTTAAAGGATTGAACTGGAATTCAGAATGTATGGAGTTTAATCCTGGCTTTGTGAAGCCATCGGCAAACTTCTTGCATGACAGAACAAGGCTCTATGCTCCAATTGCAGCCATCATCCTTTGCCAATTTTAGGTCATTCAGGAAAGACTACCTTGTAAAGCAGACAAAATGGTACTTTCCACAACACTATTATAAAACCAGTCTAAATTGTTCTGCTTCTGAGATCAGAAACCAACAACTAAGTGACAGGGGAAGTTTGAGTACCAAGAGCAAGATGGATGGAAGAGAAGCAGAAATTGAGCACCACCTAATGTTATGGTTCTCTTGTCCCAATTAGTGAAAATCGATACATCATTCATTCCAAATTTAATTCCTTTAAATTGAAGCAGCTTCAGCCAGAACAACTTTATAATGATTTCTAGGAAGACATAAAAATCTTACAGGCAGAGAAGAAAACTGATGTATATATCCTACTTTGAGAATGTAACCCTCAAAATATTTTAATTTGCAAATAGGGGAAAATGCCTTTCACAAGATGCCAAAAAATTATTATTAGTCTACTTAAAGTTTTTAATGTGTAACTATTTTACAACAGCTTTTATGCCTAGTCCACTTACAACGATACTAACATTTAGAGCCCAAATTATCTAAATAACTCAGAACAAATCTCATTAATAATACACTTAGAATTTGTTATAATGGGAAATTTCTAGTGCTCCCTTTTGTCTGCTGTTGCCCTCGTCCTTATGCTGCTTCCTGGGACCCACTGCTGGTACACGCAACTGCCTCTAGCGGAAGTGGGGTGCTGCAAGTTGTCCTCATCCCAAGTTCATCTCCTGGGGAACAGTGATGTCAATGACAACTTTTCTTTTGCTTTGCCAGGAGTAACATTCTCTTGATTCTGATGGTTTCTCCTTCCTTATTGTGGAGTCCACTTCAGACTAGTTTTCTATCCTTTATATACTTATACAATTAATGTATTTAAAAATAAATAAAATATTTCTGTATTTTAGTTACTTACTCTTTTTTCTTTTAGCTACTGCAAGCCCAGTTTTGATCAGCTCTCAAATCAGCACTAATTTAATTCTTCATACCTCCAGTCTCATGTGTTTTGTTTTTTTTTTTTTTTTTTTAATCACCTCATTCCTATACTTCTCCCCACTGTGGAGGCCTCTGCTTCACTTTCACGTTCAAGGCCTCTGTTATCATACCAGGCTGGCATTTTTCTGCTCTGTGTCATTATATTTTAGTCACAAATATTTCATCCTACACAGAATAATTACTCATTATTTACTATATAAAAATTGTAGTTATATCATACCAAGATAAGCAAAAAAATAAAAAAAAAAAAAAATTGTGTTAAAAATGCTGTTGCAGGTAAAGAAACTTAGGAAAAAAAAACAGTACAAAAGTCTGTTGCCTTTTACTAGCAATGTCAATGCTGTATGTATTGGGCTGCAGGCTATAAGACTGAGTACTATAATAAGTCAGGAGTCACATCAAAAAAGAAAGCCTTTTCTTTCTGCTTTTAAAAGGAATAAAGCAGAATCATCACTATGTTTTGCAGAGGTTCTGCTCCTGATGATGTTCTTTGACGTGATCCTAGAAAACCCTGTAGACTGAAATCTATCAGGGGAGTTAGGTAGAGGAACAATAGTTCCTAAATCCTGACTGGATTTAATGTAAGTTATATTCTGAGCCATTCAGCTCTGTCAAGACACAGTGTCAGTTGTCAAAAATCTTCAATAAAAAAAGGAAGGCTATGGATAGGCTATGGATTGTAGGTGCCCCTCAAGGGGAGAAAAAGTCTTTGCAGCAGGCAGCAGCTAAGTACAGATTTTTTGAATTTCAGTTACAGACACAGTTCAAAATATTGCACAATCCCTACTGCAGATCTATCTGAGCTGAGCTAAGAGAAGTATAACAAAACAATGAGGGAGAGAAATACAAACTAACACCACCTCAAATAAAAAATGAAGAACTGCAGATAGCACATATTGTACACTTCATTTAAAACAGAAGTCACAGCCATAAGCAGCAATTATGGCAACTGCGTGTCTTTGTCTTTATCTAAAAATGTAATAATTATCATGTGGACATCCTCTCTGTTTGACAGAATAGATTTGTTTTCTTATAAGAAAAATCTGTAATTGCTCAAATGGGATCTGTACGATGTGCTGCGTGTGGCTCGGAGGCTCATTTGATGCTGCACAACTTGGAAGACCCAACACCTAAAGGGATGTAATATTATCTATACCATTCTCACATTCTTTATAGAGTTAGCTCTAATAACTAATAGCATTTCAAATGATACATTGTAGAGTCTGAGTGCTTTTCTTACTGGGATCATCATGGGCTAGCACCTCATGTTGCAAAACAGTTTGACGAGCAGTTTTAAACAAATACTTAGATCATTATTTATATTCTGTCTTTTTCTTTTATCTTCTGTTCAAAGAATCATGATTTTTAGAGGCTATTTAAAACAAAATAATCAGTAAATTGGCTGTAAAACTGCCTTATTCCCTCACAAGAAAGAAATGAGTTATAAAGTCTCTGCAGCCTTTAAATTTATATTCCTTTGAGCTTCTTGCCAATATTTAATGTATATGCAAAAAGCCAATCACAGAGATTTTTGGCAGACAAATAAGAATCCATTTCATTGCTTGTGAATCAATTTAGAAGAATCTTCTGCATTAAATTACAGGGAAATTATTATACTGGAAATACAGAAGAGTAAGCTCTCATTTCTGGAAGTGTAGGTACTCTGAACTATCGATATAAGTCATTAAATCATTTCTTACTATCCTCAGCCTTTACCTAGTTAAGTCATGACATACATTTTTCTCTGGCAGGTACATTACAGTCTCAGATTTTATGCCTCAAAGTCATCATACTTTTGTTGGGTTTGTTGTAAATATTTGTGAAGTTTTTCCTGTGCAATAGGAGAAATGTAAGCTGGATTGCTGCAGTATGCATCATGGGGATTTTAAATGATCTCTAGGTAGAACTCTGTAGAGCACAATTTGTCATGAAATAAACAACATGGAGTAAAATTTATATCTTGCTCATGTCTCAAGTGCATGATGTGTAGGTTCAATTCAAATCCAAATGCCCATGAAATGTATTTGGAGGAAAAGGACAGCAAAACTAAAGCTTTCTCCAATATATTTTAATTCTTCTTGCCATTTCTTAACATTATCCACAGAAATTACTGTGAATATTAACATCAGCATTATCATCCAGCCTCCAAAAATATTTCCACACTGGGGAAATTACCTGCTGTTATTTAAATTATTTTCACCAAAGCCAAATATGATATTTTGTAACCAGGGGCATTTTGATTTGGTGCCACTGCTTTCCCACCTATCCACCATGCATGCTGGAATATAATGTAATCAATAAAATAAAATAAGGTATTATAAAATATATTTTAAGGTACACTTTTTGTGATGTTATCACCACAGATTACTTAAAAACACTTAATAACAATTTTCACAGGACTAGCATTATTTGTATGAATGCACTTCCCGCAAAAGTCTTCCTAGGGTACAATTCTTGTCGTGTTCTTACTGTAGCCATGCATTTGACACCACTATTTTGAGAGCAAAGCTGTTGACACTTAAAACTAAGAAAGTTGTCACTGATCTTAGAAACTGAGGAGCTCAGGAAAGCTAACTGACTAAAAGGTGTAGAAAAGCACTCAGCTGGGGAAGATGTATCCGAAACTGTGTGTATAAAGATATTTGCATTCTGAAATAGGATACCAATAAAATAGATTAAGAATGGTTGAAAAAGAAATATGAAATATAATGCTTGCTACTTAAATAGGGGGTAAAGAAGGGGTCCAAAACAGTGGCAAGCATGTTTCTATAACAATATTAAATGTCTAAGAAAATAAGAAATAAGATAAGGAAACTGGAATAACTTGCCCTGGATGAACACATTAATAAAATAAATATATCAGAAATTTGTTGACAGTCATTGGGACAGTATATGCAAAAATTTATGTGGCTGCCTAATATTACAAGTAAAAGAGAACTTTTAACAAATTAACACACTAACAAATTCAACACAGAATCTGAATAGAACAAAATCCCAAACATATTAGAGGACAGTAAACTATGTGCTTCATGCATATCTATCTTTGTAACTGTGAAATCACTTAAATTTCAGACAGATTGCAAATATGACCATAGTGTAATCCTCATAGTTTTAGTGAATGAAGGAAAATAAAAACAAACCTATATTCAATAAAAATATAAGGGACCCAGGATATATATGTAAAAGCAGTATAAAGGAAATAAAAATCTTATTGACTGCATTATTGTCATATCACAAATCCAAGGTATTTGTAGATGTTTCCAACACAGAAGCAATTTTAAGAAAAGAAAGTGCAGGCAAAAGTTAAGCTCTATATGCATTTCAGTATCTGAAATATGAAAACAAAAAATCAGTGATATGGCCTAAAGTAAGGTGAAAATTGTTTTTCAAGATGCAGACTATTTCTATACATAATATTAAGTGGAAGTTTGTAAATGTGCAAAGCTTATTGAATAGTAAGAAATCAGGTTATTTGTAAAGGTTTACAAAAAAGAGATAAAAACTAATATAAACTTTGAGGACAAACTGTTCAGAACCATATATTCTTAGGGGTAAAGCTACCATAAAAGGGTAAATAACATGTTTGTATTCAAGATCACTGAAAAAGAAATCGAAGTTACAGCGAACATTTCACCAAGTTAATTGTTTTTATACTAGGTGGGGTTTTTTGTTTGTTTGTTTGGGGTTTTTTTTATTTAATTGTTTTTATACTTATGTGTAGTTAAAAGCACTATACATGTAAGAAATCACTTGATCAAAACTAAACTGAGTTCAAGAAAGACTGCCTGACTATTGCACAAATAATTGCTGATGTTCTCATTACTTGAGAACAAGGCAATATGAAGAGGTCATGAGCAGAAACTGCATTGAACTGAAATTGCATTGAATCTGGCTTAGTAAAAGAAAGTGCCACGTTATACTTCTGCTGACAAAAGAAGGATTAAACTATGATCTGAAAAAAATCATAAAGACTCTCAGTCCCATAAATATGTGCTAGTCAAAGTACCTTACGGATAGTGCTGGGCTTTCTTTATCACTTGCCAAAAAACTGTGAGCCTCTGAGTCAACTAACTTAAAGCCATCGTATGGAAATGGACAGAAATACAAGAAAAAGCTTTTAAAGAAGTGAAGGTGTTAATTTCAAATTCTCCACTAATGAAATGTTATTACCTAAAGGAAAGACTACTCTTAGAAAGTGACATATTGGAGACCAGTCCACGTTAACCACATTAATGGAGAGAGAATGTCTAAAAGCACTTCCGAGCTGTGATTTGTTAGTTAACAAATGAGAAAGCATTAGCACTAGACCTTTACAAAACTGTGTAAATTTTTTTACAAGGTCTGTCAGGACAAAACAGCAGTATAGTGTCATGTCTCCCCAGCTTTGCTTATGGTTTGAATTTCTGAAAACGTTCTTTTTAATGGAGAATCTGAAACTGTGGCTCATCACCATGCACATGCGACTGGGCCTGACATAATCAGGATCTCCTGCAATGTTTTGCCAAACACCACCACATAGCGAAGAATTGTCCAACACATTTTCAGAACCATTCCTCTCATATAGTTAGTGTCTCCCAAAATCCAAAATTAAGCATTTGCCCATCAGCATAATGCCATCTTTCCTCTTGAGGGCCTCTTCAGTCCTCTTCTCCTTTCAAAGCTGTAACACACCATCTTTTCCACCCAATACACTCTGGCCTCCAAAAAAATTTGTCAAGAAACCCAGATTTGAACATTTGTCACTTTCACTAAGACTGCATTTCCAGTGCCAGGCTGAACTGGCTTTAAGACATTTGACCTTTACGTTCTCAGTGCAAGGGTGCTGCATGGGCCAGCTGCTCCCTGGGGTCCGGGGGCAGAGGGTGCTGCCCGGGGCAGCAGGTCAGGGCCTGAGCAGACCCGTCCTATCACCCCAGACAGGAGCAGGGCAGATGGGGGGCACCAGGGCAGCCCCAGTCCTGAGCAGGACACCTACTGGGGGACGGGCTGAAGCCAAGTAGGGATGTCAGCTCATGGGTAGGGGTCAGGATCAGGCCCAGTGAGGGGGACCAGGGTCACATACAACCCCACGCTATCCAGGAGGGGCTTTTACAGGAGAGTTAGGTTTGGTTATGCTAACTCAGCAGCTAGTCACAGACACATGCACTGTTATTGTGTATAGAAGTTTCTGAACAAAAGGTTTTCCACACACCTGAAAAGTGTTTCTTTGGGTATTCCCAAGAAATCTCTCATCTCTGACAAATTAGAGGTAACAGCTGAGCACCAAACTGCTATTTCTATGGGGATCCAGATGTTCAGCCTGATTCTGCTCAAATCCTCAAATCTAGCAGATGCTCTCAGAATCCAATTAATAAAGAAGCCCCTATTTAACAAACAGGACCTGATTAGTATCCATGTTGAAGATAGTGACTGCTGCTTCGCCATAACACAGAGTTGTGGAGCAATGGAGGAGTTTCCATTGCATGACAACATAAAGGCAGAGATACAAGTATGGGCACACTGATTAATTGTTGACAACTCAATCAAAGACATATAGAATTTTAGTATTTTATGACCTATAGAATATCCTGGTCATAGCAAATTTGATAATGCATGTATTTATAAGATACATTTCTAAATTTTTTCAAGATCAAATGTCAACATGAGTGTAATTTATGATGCCACCTTCTTTTATTAAACTCATAATGGTGTAATTTCAAATATTTAATAGCTTTAGTAAGATACATGTCCTGAAATGCAAAACTTTATTTTCTTAGAATACTTGTCAAGCAGAAGACACAGAAAATGTACCATAAAGGCTGGCCAGGCATTACTGATGAAAATGAAAGGAACTGTGCCTTGTTCCCATCTGTCAATATAGCATCAAGCCAAACAGCAGGGTATAAAAGCAATCTAACATGGAAACTAAGGCTAGGAACACAAACATTGTCACCAGTCAAAACCTGACAGGCCTAAATTTCTGTTGAATAATCTCTGGAGCAAAAATAAAGCAGGTAGGCATTATCCTACAACAGATTTGCCAAAAATGTAAATTAAATCAGTGAAACAAGTATAACAAGGTGCAATGGCATAATAACAATTATAGTAGAAGGAGAATGTTAAATTTTACAAGCGATCAAATGAGATACAAATGAAAAAGGAAGAGAATAAGGGGGAAATAGTGGCATTTAAGTAGTAACATACAGTATCCCCGAATGCCAGGCACAGTCAGTAGGCTGGAAGATGCAGAGACAGGGAGGTCAGAGAGCACAGGAAACAGAATGGATGTGGAGATGCCAGCTCTTCACCACAGTAAAGTACCTCAAAGACTTGAACTTTTTTTATCTCATAGATACCTGGTGAGCCAGAAGCAAATAAGATACAAAGACTAGGTCAGGTCAAATAATAATAAAGATATAAAAAGTGGTTTGAGACACCTCATAATGCACAGTATGGCGGAGCACTAAATTCACACTTGAAAAGTGAAAGTGGCACAGGGGCAGCACAAATAGAAAGCAAGAGGGAACAGAGAAAAACCGATGCCCATCTCTCTGGACCTTAACTGCTCATGATGGTCAAGCCGCAACAGATCCTGAACCTCAGTCACTTTGAGAGGCTTTTTGCTTGTTTCTTATCTCAAAAGAATCCTGTTTCTCAGTTCAGGTCTTCATGAGTATCTGTGGTTTTGTTTCATATTCTCTTAAAAACATGGCAAAGTTATGCTTTGCTATTCCTTACAACCTCTGTTCATTAGAAATATGGATAAAAGTTATTCATACTAAATAAATCATAGTCACCTGTCATGTATTTATGGTGACTGTGTAGTATAGACCTCTATGTCACATCTTCATAGATTTTCTTGTGGAATCTCTTCAAAGGTACAGCACTGACAATGAATCCCAGCAGGTAGGGTTGGAGGGGACAGCATGAAGAAAAGTAAAAAGTTTTTGGAATTATGTCAGCTGTGCTGACTGGCATGGCACAGGGAACGCTTAGCTGACCATAAGCTGAGCACTGAATTTTGCATCCACACTTTACTATCCCATCTGCAACAGACTGTCTCACTTGTTTGATCACATCCTTATGCAAATTCTAAATACAGGTTTGTTTCAGTTATGCATACATACGTACAAATTCAATATACTCACAAGTATGGCAGCCATTCTTAGCAGTCATCCTAACTGTGCTATACTTAAATCCTGAGGCCAAGCCACAATTGTCCGCACAAAATGGATTTTGGTTGTCTGTAATCCTATTTGAATATATGTCAGGAATTGTCAGCCTTAGAAATTGCCCTAAGAGTCCTTCCAGGAACAAGTCTAAATCATCCTTTCAACCCGGAGATGGTCACCTCCTATTGTTATGAACGAAGAAACAAACAAACAAAATAGATGAGGCAGCCTGATACACAATGCCAGGAGACATCCACGTTTCACAAGAGAGAATAACTACACTCTTAAAAAAATTGAGTTTGCCTTTATCCATATCTGAGTTTTCCCTTCACACCCAAAGCAGTTCAGCTAGCTTGCACCAGAGATAAACATATGGTGCACCAGCCTTAAATAAGCAATGAAGAAAGCTGGCAAGTCTGGCTTTGAGCTTGACCTCAAGACCACTCCTGCACTACGTTCCTAATTAGGTTCACCCAAAACTTCTTTTTAACAAATAATGTTCCAACCTCTGAACATTTAATAACAGATGACATTATTTAACAAGAACTTTCCTGTTCATTTCTTATTTGGTATTTGGTTAATCCATAAGCAAGCAGGACATACACAGGGCCAGAGGTTAGATAAAATGCTGAAACAGTTTATTTTTTCATGAATATTCATTAATAACTTTGGAAAACATATTCTTTGGTGTATTCTACCTTAGCACATCACAAAATATATAGCTTCAAACAGATAAGGACAGAAAAAGTAATCTCTAAGAAATATTCCCAATTATCCAGGATGAGGCACTCTGAGAATTTTAAACAGGAAAATAAAGCATAAGAGCTGAGAGAACTGAAAGGTTTGCCAGCTGTTTAAAATTAGATGTCTTCTCTCTATTCCACACCAAGAGTGTTTAAGCATTGAAAATTAGTAATTTTAAGTGCAGTTAGTAACTTTTAGTATAGAAGTACATTGAAGTGGCAGAAATTCATAAATTAATCAATTTTATTACTATTAAACTCTTTTATTTAAGTACTCACAGCACTGTAGCCAAACTCAGCAGAAGCTGCTAAATCAATTTGAGCAGCTAATACATACTGTGCCTTCTACTGCTACAGATACATTAATGACAGCACCACCCATACACAGTCCTTTTGACTGCAGGGTAGGCACATTAATGGTTATAACCCACATACAAAAACACTCATCAGCTTATTAGTGACAACTGAGTTCTCATTATGCTATATATCTAAAGACAAAAAACTGCAGGCATTGAATAGCTAACAGAATAATTCATTCTTCAGAAGAATATTGAATGTGACCAATATTAAGTTTCAAATGTATCTAAGACATATTTTTGCATATTCCCAAAGCTAGGAAATTCTGCATGACAAAATTTGTGGTTAATAAGTTCTTGAATTTGCCTGGAAGCACTTACGTTGTCATCTTTAAGCACAGTAAGAACCATTGAAAAATCAGCACAGTTGCCCAAGGTTCACTGAGGAAATTACACTGGAGAAAATAGACTGTGGTTGTGCTTTAATATCCTAGCAACTTTCAACCAAAGGCCCTAGAATGGAAACAAAAAAAAAACCCAGCCCCAAACATTCAATGACTGTACTCAAACATTTTAAAAGAATCTGATATAAGAATCCATTCTTTATGGTAACACTGATGTTATTTCAAAATGTTTGTACAGTAGTCTACTTGGCAGAAACACTGCATACTTTTCTTATACTTGCATATAATTTCAAATTTTGGAACCAAAGAAAAATTTTGGGAGGCTATCATTTCTTTTCCACTGAATCTGATGGCTTAGTGATATTCTATTAGACAGTAATATAAAATCAAAGCAACAGTTGGAAAATTAGAGAGACACTTGTCAAAGGCTGTTAGTCTAGGGAAAATTAGTATAGCAAATAGCTTCAAAACCTGCTGTTTAAGATTACAGTCTTCAATTCGCACTTAACATTATGTATCAATAAGCTCATTGAACACCTACCTGACTTACTGAACACAATAAGGACAGCTGAGCACCAGAAGACTTGGTCTGGAGTTGGTGGGAGTGGCATATGCTGATTGGTTCTCAAAATCCTGAACAGGCTTCTTTTTGGTACCTAGATGTGGACATAAGTATCTAATTTTAAGCCTCAGGGTCTGAAGGACAGTTAAATATGTTTCTGCTTGAAACATGACACTTTATGTATCAAAAATAATCCACAAAACTGAAATCTTCCAGAGAAAAAAAATAGATCTGATCATGTTGAATACAAAAATATCATAAGATTTGCTTTAGGACTAGAGGCCTCACATGAATGGTATTCTACAGATGATGAAGCGGTGCTTTGCCAACAGACACCAGATGGTTGATAAGTGAAAGATGAGGGTCTACATTTGATAGAGTCAACAAACCAGGCTGTAGCATATTTAAAACTAGTAATCAATATGCATGTTTTAGAGAATAAGAACTCACTGATGGTTACAAAAGGTCAGTTCAAAACAATTCAGCTTTCAAGGTTTACTTTGCCTCAACATTTTCCTGATTGAAACAGTGTCTTTATTACTTACCTTTAAGTGGTAAATGCTAATAGCTTCACCTGTGGTAAATGCTAATAGCCTTCTATGATGGAATGACTGGCTGAGTGGATGAGGGGAGAGCAGTGGACGTTGTCTACCTTGACTTCAGCAAGGCTTTTGACACTGTCTCCTGTAACATCCTCATAGGCGAGCTTAGGAAGTGCGGGTTAGATGAGCAGGCAGTGAGGTGGACTGAGAACTGGCTGAATGGCAGAGCTCAAGGGGTTGTGATCAGTCGTGCAGAGTACAGTTGGAGGCCTGTAACTAGCAGTGTTCCCCAGGGGTCAGTACTGGGTCTGGTCTTGTCCAATATATTCATCAACAACCTGGACAAGGGGACCGAGTGTCCCCTCAGCAAGTTTGCTAATGACACAAAACTGGAGGAGTGGCTGACACACCAGAAGAATGTACTGCCATTCAGCGAGACCTGGACAGGCTAGAAAGTTGCACACTGAGGAACATAATGAAATTCAACTAGGGCAAGTGTAGGGTCCTGCACCTAAGGAGGAATAACCCCATGCAGGGGGTACAGGCTGGGGACTGACCTGCTGGAGAGCAGCTCTGTGTAGAGAGACCTGGGAGTCCTGGTGGACAACAAGTTGACCATGAGCCAGCAATGTGCTCTTGTAGCCAAAAAGACCAATGGCATCCTGGGGTGCATCAAGAAGAGTGTGGCAAGAAGGTCGAGGGACGTCATCCTCCCCCTCTACTCTGTCCCGGTGAGGCTGCATCTGGAGTACTGTGTCCAGTTCTGGGGTTCCCGGTTCAAGAAGGACAAGGAACTATTGGAGAGAGTCTACGAAGATGATCAAGGGAATGGAGCACTTCTCTTATGAGGAAAGGTTAGAGACCTGGGCCTGTTTAACCGGGAGAAGAGGAGACTAAGAGGGGATCTTATCAATTCTTATAAATATCTAAAGTGTGGGTGTCAAGAGGATGAGGTCAGGCTCTTATCAGTGGTGTCTGATGACAGGACAAGGGGCAACAGACACAAGCTGGAACACAGGAAGTTCCATCTGAACATGAAGAAAAACTTCTTTGAGGGTAGCAGAGCACTGGAACAGGCTGCCTAGAGAGGTGGTGGAGTCTCCTTCTCTTGGAGATATTTAAAACCCACCTGGATGCATTCCTGTCCAGCCTGCTCTAGGCGAACCTGCTTTGTCAGGGGGGTTGGACGAGATGATCTCTGAAGGTCCCTTCCAACCCCTACAATTCTGTGATATTGTGATTATGTCATGAGAGAGAAAACGGAGTGGTCTGATAGGAAAGGCTCATTCTTTACAGTGAATATTATGCTCTTAGTAAATAAGGAAAAGAGGATCCTATTGACTCAGATAAGAATTCTGTTCAGAATTTTCATGTAGCTGGAGATTAGAATAAGGTCTGACATAGAACTACTATCCTAGAGCCCCTAAACCTACAGCACAGTGTTACCCTGATCTGATGCTTCATGAGTTGTTGGTAAAAGAGAAAACAGAAACAACATTTTCATTATGAAGTGGCTACTACTTGCAGGTATTTGTGGAGAGAAAAGAAAAATCAGTCTTCATTTGTATTGTCAAGCAACATTTTATCCAATGATGTTGCTTTAGTAGCAGGAGATACTATCTAGGAAGATATATCTTTGTTTCTGCAATGTATGAATTCTGGTATTTGTTACAAGTTCTTGTACAGATATAAGGACCCAATAAGGAGCCGACAAAAGTCAAGGAAGGATCTTCCCAAAATGGGAAAATATTTGGGTTTGGGTTATTTTTTCCCCTTTCACATCAGTAGAGGATTATAAAAGCCATTTCCTTTCTCAGGTTTCTGAATATAATTTTGTGTTCATGAAAATTGCTGAAAATCACTGAAATCTTTCTTTATCTGAAAATTAAATTGCATAATTTTGTATTTTCTAGTTACATCCTTCAGCTTTGCACTGGGGCATAAAATGCCAGCTAAGGCTACCAAGCACAAGTCAAAAATCTGTGCATACAGCCTACTTTCTAATATTCCACAGATTAATATCTGTGTTGCATTTCAACAGAAGATCAAAAAGGCTATTAAAGATATGAGTAATTAATTATTTCCACCAGAATCCTGGTAAGTGATGATAACATTGCAAGAACTAACAAGATTGTGGAGAATACAAAAATCAGACACTGTTTTTGACAGTGGAAACTCCCAGATCTCTTCTGTTTTATCTCTAGATAGACTTAAAGTCCATTTTGCTTTAATTGACTGTTTTTATTTTGTAGTTTAGAAACTGGAGCGTGCAAGATTGNTGAGGGGAGAGCAGTGGACGTTGTCTACCTTGACTTCAGCAAGGCTTTTGACACTGTCTCCTGTAACATCCTCATAGGCGAGCTTAGGAAGTGCGGGTTAGATGAGCAGGCAGTGAGGTGGACTGAGAACTGGCTGAATGGCAGAGCTCAAGGGGTTGTGATCAGTCGTGCAGAGTACAGTTGGAGGCCTGTAACTAGCAGTGTTCCCCAGGGGTCAGTACTGGGTCTGGTCTTGTCCAATATATTCATCAACAACCTGGACAAGGGGACCGAGTGTCCCCTCAGCAAGTTTGCTAATGACACAAAACTGGAGGAGTGGCTGACACACCAGAAGAATGTACTGCCATTCAGCGAGACCTGGACAGGCTAGAAAGTTGCACACTGAGGAACATAATGAAATTCAACTAGGGCAAGTGTAGGGTCCTGCACCTAAGGAGGAATAACCCCATGCAGGGGGTACAGGCTGGGGACTGACCTGCTGGAGAGCAGCTCTGTGTAGAGAGACCTGGGAGTCCTGGTGGACAACAAGTTGACCATGAGCCAGCAATGTGCTCTTGTAGCCAAAAAGACCAATGGCATCCTGGGGTGCATCAAGAAGAGTGTGGCAAGAAGGTCGAGGGACGTCATCCTCCCCCTCTACTCTGTCCCGGTGAGGCTGCATCTGGAGTACTGTGTCCAGTTCTGGGGTTCCCGGTTCAAGAAGGACAAGGAACTATTGGAGAGAGTCTACGAAGATGATCAAGGGAATGGAGCACTTCTCTTATGAGGAAAGGTTAGAGACCTGGGCCTGTTTAACCGGGAGAAGAGGAGACTAAGAGGGGATCTTATCAATTCTTATAAATATCTAAAGTGTGGGTGTCAAGAGGATGAGGTCAGGCTCTTATCAGTGGTGTCTGATGACAGGACAAGGGGCAACAGACACAAGCTGGAACACAGGAAGTTCCATCTGAACATGAAGAAAAACTTCTTTGAGGGTAGCAGAGCACTGGAACAGGCTGCCTAGAGAGGTGGTGGAGTCTCCTTCTCTTGGAGATATTTAAAACCCACCTGGATGCATTCCTGTCCAGCCTGCTCTAGGCGAACCTGCTTTGTCAGGGGGGTTGGACGAGATGATCTCTGAAGGTCCCTTCCAACCCCTACAATTCTGTGATATTGTGATTATGTCATGAGAGAGAAAACGGAGTGGTCTGATAGGAAAGGCTCATTCTTTACAGTGAATATTATGCTCTTAGTAAATAAGGAAAAGAGGATCCTATTGACTCAGATAAGAATTCTGTTCAGAATTTTCATGTAGCTGGAGATTAGAATAAGGTCTGACATAGAACTACTATCCTAGAGCCCCTAAACCTACAGCACAGTGTTACCCTGATCTGATGCTTCATGAGTTGTTGGTAAAAGAGAAAACAGAAACAACATTTTCATTATGAAGTGGCTACTACTTGCAGGTATTTGTGGAGAGAAAAGAAAAATCAGTCTTCATTTGTATTGTCAAGCAACATTTTATCCAATGATGTTGCTTTAGTAGCAGGAGATACTATCTAGGAAGATATATCTTTGTTTCTGCAATGTATGAATTCTGGTATTTGTTACAAGTTCTTGTACAGATATAAGGACCCAATAAGGAGCCGACAAAAGTCAAGGAAGGATCTTCCCAAAATGGGAAAATATTTGGGTTTGGGTTATTTTTTCCCCTTTCACATCAGTAGAGGATTATAAAAGCCATTTCCTTTCTCAGGTTTCTGAATATAATTTTGTGTTCATGAAAATTGCTGAAAAACACTGAAATCTTTCTTTATCTGAAAATTAAATTGCATAATTTTGTATTTTCTAGTTACATCCTTCAGCTTTGCACTGGGGCATAAAATGCCAGCTAAGGCTACCAAGCACAAGTCAAAAATCTGTGCATACAGCCTACTTTCTAATATTCCACAGATTAATATCTGTGTTGCATTTCAACAGAAGATCAAAAAGGCTATTAAAGATATGAGTAATTAATTATTTCCACCAGAATCCTGGTAAGTGATGATAACATTGCAAGAACTAACAAGATTGTGGAGAATACAAAAATCAGACACTGTTTTTGACAGTGGAAACTCCCAGATCTCTTCTGTTTTATCTCTAGATAGACTTAAAGTCCATTTTGCTTTAATTGACTGTTTTTATTTTGTAGTTTAGAAACTGGAGCGTGCAAGATTGTTTCATGTGCACACAGTTATTAATATTGACCATTTTTTATATATGAATGGGATTATTCAAATATGATGGTGGAATATAGCCTTAGATGCTGTTCTTTTCATCTTTGTACCAAAGTTAAACTCTTCTATAGCCTCTTAGAGTAAAATACTCATGCAAGAATGTAGTTTCTTGCAGTTCTTTCATTTGTCTCTGATAGTATTTCCTACCCATCCTGAGCCCAAGGAGCTTGGTAAGCCTCTGCAGAGGAAACTGAATAAAGACCTCAATTAATAACAGATAAGAAAGAGATAATAAAGAACAGGGTCAGAACATGACAATGCCCTTAGTCCTTGGAGTGCAGGATGCGGTCTGTGTACTTCAAGTGAAGGCACTCAAGCAGCCCAAGCCTGAAGACCATGTGTTACTTGTTCTGCCCTGTGTCAGTAATCTGTTACAGACAAAGTTAGGGTCTCAGGGAGAACTGGAAGAGGCTGAGAGCTTACATCTGTACTGTATATGTTTCTCAGTTATTTTCTCTCTCCTTTGTCAATCATAGTTGTCATCACACACTGAGGAGCGGATAGTATCACTGGCATGTGCAGGGAATTGGGGAACAGCAGGTACGTAAGGGGATGGCCTAAATTCTCAGGGACCGTTGCAAGAGTGAAGCTGAGTTGTGTATGGCAAGGCCCAAGAGGAGACCCTACTTGATGTTAATATCACAGCTGTAGATGAAGATTAGAATGCTTCTTGCAGGCATTATAAGCGCACACTAGCTGAGACCTATGCTACCTCTTTTCCTTTTGGTTATATAATATAAAACTTGCTTAATAGGTATAAATGCACAGGAAACATCAATATTTTATGTGTCTGTAAACACGTATGTACCAGATACGACTTTCGGTATGGGAGAAAATGTAGAAAATAAAGAAATTAAAACAAGAAGCTGGACATAGCAAAATGCTAGGAGAGTTCTGGGAAGCATGAAGAAAAGGATTTGGGGGATAAATCTCTACTGCACTTTTGTAACAATTAGGAAACATTGGATCATCCTAGTAGTCTTCAGGGTGAACACCAAAATCATGGAGAGAGCCCTCAAGAATATCTTACCACAGTGTGGACAATATCCAGCATGGGCTGAAATGCATGCTCTGTAACCCCATGGCCAAGGAAGCCACATATCTATTTCCTTCTGAAGCTCCACTTCATAACCCATAAGTTGCAGGCACCTGCCTTAGTAAATGATCTGACTCCTACTTTCTCTCATCAAGGCAACAGAAATGTTCGTTTGTTTAAAAGGTGCAGTGTTCCTGAAATCAGTGGAGTCTATAAGGATGCCTAGCTCTTTGATAAGCAAGGCAGAAGTGTCTAAGTGAACATTTCATGGTTATGGTTTAAAAAAAGCATAACAATTTATTGTTGTTTAGACAGTTATTCTATCACCTGATGACCCCTCACCCCCCGTGAAGGGGAATCGTGGAAAACTGGGAAACACAAGGGTTGAAATATAGATTTAATAGGATAAGACTAAGTAATTAACAATAATACCAAAGAACCAGTATTGATCCTGATACTAATATAAGATATACAAGGATTATACTAAGCCAATTCTATCAGTAGGAAGCTGTACACTCCCAGCAGTGGACAGCAAATGTCAGACACTGCGAGCACTGCAGCTTCAGGAGAAAGGGAAGGGCTCAGGGGTCCAGCACTGGGGCAAGAAGTTCTCTGGACCGCCACCATCAAGGGAGAGAGAGAACTATGCAGCAAACTTTCTAATTTATATTGAATGTGACGTTCACGGTATAAAATAACCCTATTGGCCAGCCTGGGTCAAATGCCCAGGCCTCGTTCCTCCCCATCTCTGCACCTGGCAAGGCGCGAAAACACTCAAACCTTGAATCCCATATAGCCTAGCTGGCTATGAAGTAAATATTTTCATGAATTTAGACACGGGAGTCTTCTGAAAGTGCAGTTTTCACAAGCATTAGAAGAGAAGTTAGTCCTGTGTCACTCAAATCAGGACATTCATTTAACATTTTTAAAAAGCATGTTATCGTGATGTTAACATAAGCTACCTAATTTCTTGCTTTTAAATGCAGAGTTTGGTGGGAAGGCAAAATTATGTTTTCATTAACTTTTAACTTGACATCTAAAAAGCTTTGCAGTGACTTTGAAAACCTGCATATTTATAAACCCGTCACTCATTGATATTGGCTGAGGTCGTGAAAAGTGACAAAACCATGTTTAAAGAACATGAAGGTTGCACAGTCCTGTACTGAGAAATGTGAAAAGGCCTTCACATCAGCTCAAAACTAAGTATGCATAATCAGTCTTCATCCCTCCATTCTTCACTTGAGCACTCCCTCTACCCCAGCTTCATGGCCTGTGCAAGTCAGGATGCTGGGAACATGGATGCACTCTCCATGCTCCCGGTTTATGTGTAATGTTGAACACGTGGCAGAAGCAGCAGTTCAGAAGAAAGCAGATCTGACCACCAAGAATAGAGCGCAACAAGGATAAACGAGCTACCTATAAATGTTCAGATAAATGAACTACATAACTGGATTTTTTAGATGTCCATAACCACGTTGTGGGATTTTGCATCGGCAAATATACTTTTCCTCTTCTTAACATCATTCCTCTGAAAAACACCCATACATGCACACATCTATTTCAAGCATGTATCTGAAGAATCCTTTGAAAATCCTTTAAAGTTCCTTTTATATGAAAACACATGCCCAAACTCAATCTGATTGAACAGCTTTTGCTGAAATTATGAAAATAAAAATAAATTTATGTTCAGGAAAATGTATATCATAGAAATTCTGGATTGAAATGCAGCAGAGCAGCAGAGTTCCAATCAGCTGAATAAATGTCTTAGGATGGAAGGTGTCAGCAATTTTTACCTGCTCTGCTTATCGTAAACATATTTAAGAAACGTTGCAGCTCTTGAAATGTTGGTGTTTGCAAAGTACAAGGGTGCATGTTGCAAGTACAAACCCTGATAGTCATCTGCCAACTAACACTGCTATCAGGTAGTCACAGCATGAAATTGTAAATGGATTATTACACTTATAAGATAGCACCCAAAGTCTGGTAGGCACTTTTATCATAGATAACATATAAATAAAATTGTTTCCTGTTTCGACAGCAATTTTTTTCAAGATACAACCTGTAATTTTCACATGTCTTTCAGTTTGAGCATTAACTTGAGAAGAACATAGGAAGGTTCTGCTACAATAAAAGTTTTATTTGTTCATGGTAGGTATTAGTTCATTCCTGATGATCTGAAGGAAACTTGCAGAGAGCAAACTCAGGCTGAACATTACACCTTGCAAACCATGGTGTTTTGAGTGGTAAACAGGACAAATACGTAGTTTCTGGGAACTGAGATAGGTAGTCAGCTGCTCAATTTTTTTCATTTTGGACACATGAGAAAGCGCTTTGTTTAGCATTAACCTGAGCATGGGTCATGGTGGTTTAGGCTCTTAAGGCTCTTTTTTTTTTTTCTTTCATACAGTTTATTCTTAATCTCAGCCTGCACATAAACGTTCTCAGCAGTTGTCATTGTCCTTGAGGAACATAAAACTAGCTTCATCTGACTGCCCCGACCTTGAAGTAGCATTCTCTGCAAAACAGAATAAATTGCATCTTTGCTTACTCTAGTTGGTTAACTTGCATCACAGAAGGTAAAAAACTAGTGCTGAAGGTAAGCATGTACTTCACATGCATGCTTCACATGCACTTAACAGATCTCTCATGAGCTGCTTAATGAAACATTTTTTTAAAAGCATGACATAAATATTACAAAAAAAAAAAAAAAAAAAGACATTGAATTCTAGTTTTGAGGAAAAGAAGCTAAGTTACAAAAGAAAAAGAAAGGGGAATACTAATGCAGCCCCACAGAAATAAGATATTTAGGAAAACACAAGCCTTATAGAATAGTGTTCAAATATTCAGTAGTATTTCTTCAGAGCTTTATTTAATATATGTCACTTACATTTTGTTACTTAGGGTGTTAAATAATTTCTTGTGACATAATTTAACTGTCACAGAACATTCTCCAAAATATTAGGTGAAAAAATGAAATGCCTTGAATATTTCATTGAATTCCATCAGCTCTAAATAGTTGTGTTTTTTTTTTTTAAGAGAGAGTAGCATACACCTAATAAAAGCAACATATTAATAAATTAATAGACAAGAAAAACATACACATAGGATTCATTACTGTTATCAATGTCTGAAACACTGATGTACTATAAATATTTTCTGAAGTTAGTCACCAAAGGAAGGCACTTAAAATTGCACCTGTCGTAATATTAATTATCAGCTCAATCACAAGAGTTCTTAATTAAATTTCTCTCTAATTATACTAAATAATTCTTCCAGTTGCATTTGATTTGTTCTGCTGTTAACAAAATCTTCCAGTTGACTTGCAGCAAACATGAGACACACAAATGACTTTAAGAATTCTTAAGACTTTTCCAGAAAGAAATTCTGTACTAAGATTTAAAGAGCTCATTTTAAAAAATGAACTCTTTACTATTATGAAAAATGTCTACTATGAATTATACTGTCAGAAATATACACAATTCAAATTTTTAACAAACATAAGTATTTACACTATTTTCTTGTCAGAAAATAATCAAATTCTAGCAGAATTCAGTTCTAAAGTTTTATGTGACAAAGCACTTTTGTCAGAGAAGGACTCAGTGCATGGCATAGATTTCTAATGCATTTTCTGTAAGAAATAAGATTTTACTGGAATATGTGGCTCCTCTTGAATCTCACTTTCCGCTGATATTTTTGTAAGCAAAGTCTCAACACAGAGGCAAGGATCTATGACTTTTTAGCTTTTCCTAGCAAGATAATGGTTTAAATGTTGTCCTTACAACCTCTTGTGATATTTCTTGTTTTGATCATTCTCATTTTAAGCCTGCTTTGACTCTGCTGTTTCTTAAAGAGTCTTGCACAGATTCCTTTTCTACTAATTCATAGAATTATTCCAAGTACTTATTTAGTAAACTCCAAGCCACCTGCTAAACTTTTACTCTCTTGATGTTCCAATGTCGGATAGATAGACTTCATTGCCAGGTCTAGGGAATTAACAGAAGGAACATTATTTTGATGATCCATAGAGCTAAAGGGAAAGAAAACTGAGATCCGCAGAAGTATACTGCTTTGATGGAGGTTGCAGGTGTTCAGATATCACTTCAGAACTGAGCACAAGAGACTAATTCAGTGTTCAGAAGACTGTGAGGAAGACCTCAGAAACCAGTTCCTGTAATTATCTTATCCTACTTCTGTGACAGTGTGAAATGCATAGGTACCAGGTGGAAACTTCGTCTAAAAAAAAAAAAAAAAATTATATGGGTAGTTTCTAATTAATTGACTGAGGGATCAAAAGCAACACATATACAAGCTTCTAAAAAGAGTTATGAACTAGGTTCAAACTGTAAGTTTTAAACCAAGTAAGTTTGTAGTAATGAGTAACAATAGGCTCAAGACACATCATCCTTTCCAGTCCAATTTCCTGACTGACAGATCTAGTCTAGCTGCAGCACTGAAAAATATAATGTGACAGCACTTTGTTGGGGGTTTTAATATCCTAAGATCTTTGATTATGTCTTATTTACATATTGACCCAGCAATTCCAGGGTACATTTGTTTTCTCTTTTCAGTTATTTGTAGGATTTTTAGAGAGGAGGGGGAGTTCTGCCCAGAAGTTGATTTTTCAGTGGAGCTTCAGATTTGATTGTACTAGATTTTCCATGTACTAGAAGGATTTTTAATATATTTCTCTCCTGCACAGAGAAATACAAGCAGGATATTGCCCTTGCAAGATACCAGCTCTTCGGAGTGCTATAACATCTTTGTCATTTTCCTTTGCTTTGATAGAAGCAGTTAATGCAATGTTGTCTGACAAGAAACTGCCAAAACTGCTTGTGAATAGAAAATGAAATAGCTTTGTTATTTGTAGAATAATCTTGCACACTAGCAGGATGTCCCCTTCTGTCTCTGTTGTCTTCCTTTATCTTTTTACCATTTTCTTTCTGTTTTTTAAACATAATATTTTCTGGATGACCTTAATTGTTTTTTTTTCCTGACACCTTCTTTTAATGTTAAAATTAATTAATCAATTCCATGTTAATTAATTAATCTACTTCCATTCCAAGTTTTTGGAAGTTACATATAGGCAATTTTCCAGGGAAATTTTTTATGTGAACTTTGGGAGAATGGAAATATTATTTCTTTCCTTTCCTCCCACCTTGTTTCTTAATACTGATAGAATTAATGCTGAAGAAAGTTAGAAAGAAAAGTTCTGGAGGGAAAAGGAGTGAAAAATCAAACGGGAAACATAACTTCTGAAATTATGTCCTAGACTTTAAGTGGTCAGCAGACATCAGTCCATCAAGATTAGATTAATGATTAAATTTAAAACTGGATTAATGGTATCATTCTCTGTAAATGGGAATACACCAAAAAAAGAAAAAAAAAATAGTTTTTCTAGAGTCCTATGTGCATACTTTAATTTTTTCTAGCTTATGGATAGATGAAATATGAGATAAAACATTATTATAATTTATTAATTCTAATGATATTCATGCTAATCATGTTGATCAAGTCATAATATTCCTCCAAGAAAATGCTGAAACTCCTCACTTTTCCTCTGGATTTCATAATGATTTCTAATATTTAGGCTATGCAATCTCAGACTTATTTTAAAAACAACAACAACAAAAAGTCAGAATAAACACATAAAGGAACAACTAACACAGTTAGCTTTTCCTCTCTGAGAAAAAAAATTAAATGGGAAAAAATGTCATTTACCTCAAAACTTATATCTCAAAAATCAAATTAAACAACCCAAGGGTCTTTTAATAATTAATGGAGAGAAGTGTTCTATAAACTTAAAATGCAAGAACTGTAACTCAGAAGTGCTTATTTTTTTGTCATAAGTAGAATGACAACCTAAAGATACTGTTTGGGAGGTTGATATCTGCTGGTAAATTTCACCCCAAAATACTATAAAAAAAATCTGAGAAATAAACCCTCTAATTATTATAAACTAAAATATGATACAGATTTTTAAAAGTCTTTTTAATTAATCTGTTTACATCCTGAAGGGTTTTTGTGGTGCATTGTCCTTTGAGGAGTATCATTCACACTACCTATCAGTACAGTAAAGTTGAGTATTTTTAATTCCTTGAAAAATGTGTCCATATTGTGTTATGAGAGAAATGTTCGTTTATTGCTCATGAGCGTCCTAAGATTCAAGCTTCTGTCTGAAAAAATGTCTAGCTATTTTATTAAAAACTAAAAGTCTTAATTATCAAAAAATGACAGTTGCTAGAAATGCCTCATGTACATGAACGTAGCTATTTATATTGTAAAAATGCTATGGTTCCTCTCTTGAGAAAAAGTAACCCAAAACAGTCAAGAGAGGCACCATTATGGTCATGGTCTTTAAAAAAAACTAGAAGAGGGGGAAAAAGACCTCAGGAAAATATGAAACGTAAAAGAGACACTTATCTTTAAAAGTAATTGATCAGCTAGTGGGATTGAGTGCACCGTCAGCAAGTTTGCCGATGACAACAAGCTGTGTGGTGCGGTCAACATGCTGGGGGGAAGCAATGCCATCCAGGGGGACCTGGACAGGCTTGAGAGGTGGATCCATACGAACTTCATGAAGTTCAACCAGGTCAAGTGCACGGTCCTGCACCTGGGTCATGGCAATCCCAAGCACAAATACAGGCTGGGCAGAGAATGGCTTGAGAACAGCCCTGAGGAGAAGGACTTGGGGGTGTTTGTGGATAACAAGCTCAACATGAGCCAGCAATGTGTGCTCACAGCCCAGAAAGCCAACCACATCCGGGGCTGCATCAAAAGAAGTGTGTCCGGGAGGTCAAGGGAGGTGATTTCTGCCCCTCTACTCCACTGTTGTGAAACCTCACCTGCAGTACTGTGTGAAGCTTTGGAGTCTTCAACACAGGAAGGACGTGGACCTGTTGGAGTGAGTCCAGAGGAATGCCACGAAGATGATGAGAAGGCTGGACCACCTCTCCTATGAAGACAGGCTGATGGAGTTGGGATTGTTCATCCTGGAGAAGAGAAGGCTCCAGGGAGACCTTATAATGGCCTTCCAGTACCTGAAGGGGGCCTACATGAAGGATGGGCAGGGAGTGTAGTGATAGGACAAGGGATAGGTTTTAAACTGAAAGAGGGTAGATTTAGGTAGATATTAGGAAGAAATTCTTTACTGTGAGGGTGGTGAGACACTGGAACAAGTTACCTAGAGAAGTTGTGGATGCCCCATCCCTGGAGTTTTTTGAGGCCAAGCTGGATGGGTCTTTGAGAAGGTGGTCTAGTGGGAGGTGTCCCCGCCCATGGCAGGGGGTTTGGAACTAAATGATCTTTAAGGTCCCTTCCAACCCAAACCATTGTATGATTCCATGATTCTGTAACTAAAAAAGCAATTTCTTCTCTTCATAGAGTTCGTCAAGTAATCTAGTGGACAGATAAAAGGTTTGATAATATTTGGTATTATTTTTAAGTCAGGATGTTATAAGATATATTAATGGAAGTATTAATTTTATCAAGGAGCTTACAGATAGAATACATGTATCTTATTCTAGATAGACCAGATAGTTGTCAGTTTTTCAGAAATATTTTGCTTTCATACTACATTTTTTTTAAAGCAATAATAGCACAAGATGATTACTACAGACTGGATGAGAGACTGAAAAAAAGAAGACAAAATGGGTGTCATATCAGAAATTTGAGTGATATTGTGCTGGAAGGAAATTGCTAATGTAATTGGGTAAATTCTCATGCAATACTTTCATTGTTCACTTTGCCACATAAACAGAATTTGGTTAAAAAACTTTCAAGTTAAAGGAGGTATTATAGAAGCACGTAAATATATTAAAAATATATATAAAAATATTATAAATATATGATCAAAATATTTGAAAGGAAAATTAAAACAACCCATAAAGGTTGCAGCTAAAAGAGGTGCTAGATTGTACAAAAGCTTAGTAGTACCAAGGGGAAGGCTATGCCATAGGACTTAATAACAAGAGCTGTTAAAAAGCATATGAAGATGAAACAAATCTGCAAAATAAGTACGAGAAAAAGCCCAGTTGTCACTGTGATTCAAAAGTTGAAAAAAGAAAATGAGGTACTAAGTTATATCTTTTGTGGCACTGCCACTACAAACTATAAAGCATTCATATTGTGTGTAGTTGTGATCATTTGCACTGCAGAAAGAGGATTCAAACAGGAGCAGGTACAGAGACACGTAGTAGGTTGAGAAGGGGTACACATTCCTTACTTTAGCAGTCATCACTGAAGGAGCCTGGTCTGTCTCTTCTGGCAAAACAGGCAGTGAGAACAGATGTGATTTCCTTCTCCAAATGTATCAAGATAAGCAATAAGAGAGGATTTACATATATGTAGACTGGAGAAATATGTTGGAGCAATTTTCACGGATATTAAATGCATATACATTGGTGTGAAGATATTTAACCTAGAAATTGCAAGATTTCAATTCCTAAAGAAATAATATTCTGATCTCCAGCAGATCTGCAGCAGAATTTAAATTGTCCTCTATGAGCTGGATTTGGACTCCAAGACCAAGAAGATCCTTCCCATTACTGTATTTCCATTCTTGTAGTTATTTATTGAACAAATAAGTAAGATTAATAGGTCAATACAGTTAAGCGAAGCCAACTCTCCCTCATGTTCTCTAGTAAGTTCAATGATGTTTTCCCACTATGTTGAAAAGCAAAGGAATCTGATTTTTTATTTTTTTTTTTTGCAAACTGTGATCCATATTTTAAAGAAGAACTTTATCAGCAGTGATTTTTACTCTACAAGAAACCCCAAAACATGCATTTGCTATTTTCTTCTTCTATGCTGACAATACAATGTCTTGTTTTCCTCAGCATAAAGGATCATGACAAACTTTTCAACATCAGAACGATGAGCTAGAATACTTCCTCTCTTTCTCTCTCTTTTTCTTATTTTAGGCCAAACTTAAGGAACTTGAGGTGGTTGTAGATTCTTCCAGACCTTGAATCAGAAACACGTGTAAACATATGGTCCTGATGGAACATGTAGATGAGAATGTGCTGAAGAGTAGGAATTTGTGAAGTCCTTGCTTGTGTCAAGCTATATTCTAAACCTGAAAGCCAAAGAGCTGTAGCAGAGCAATATTGTCAGCACCCATATTTCAGGACACTGGATTTAATCTTTGCTGTACAGAGGTCTTGGCAGGCAAGAGTCCCAAAAATAGCTGCACATAAATTGTTGAAGACTTATTTATACCACTAGTCCAACAATACACAAATTCTGGATTATTCCATTTTAGGGTCTGTCTATTTATGCTTTGGCTTCTCAATTTTAGTCACTATCAGAGTTTCCAGCTGTACAAAATGTTTCTTTGATCTGCTCATCTGCTCTCTAGAAGTGTAATCAAATTGCAGCACAGCAACGTTTTAATGTAACCCGTCAATTACTTCATTAAAACTACTTAACCATTGCTAATCTACACAACCAGTAGACACAAGAGTCTGGGCAAGCCCCTAAATGCAATTTATCTTTCCGAAAGTGTTATGTAAATAAAAAAAACAAAACAAACAAACAAACAAAAAAAAAACCCACAAAAAAACAAAACACTTGAGGGCCACATGTTTAAAAGAATTACACAGGAAGGAAAATTAAGCATCTGAAATTAGGGGAAAGACAATATTTTTACTGGAGTTAAATAAATATTAAATGTTTCTGATACTGTGTATTTTGCAAACACCTTTATCTCATGATAACTTCTATTTTAGTAGTAGTGAAAATTCTTTTTAGTAATGGTGAAAATCAAAGTCATATTCCACAGTGCACATCATTTAAACTATTACAGCTAATGTAGATGTAGGGGTTTTGTAACTGTTTCGGAGATATAAATATACAGCCATGAAAAACTAACACTTGGGATTGGGATATCAGACTCAGTGCTTCCTCATACCACATCATGTAATGACATTTCATATGAAATGAGTAGTCACATTAAAGGCAGCCAAATGTCTCATTCACACCCAACCCTTCATACCCACACATGGCATGAAACATTTTTTTCTAGGGTTTCTAACAGAATTAGTTATATCTGTTGCATACTTTGTCCATCCCATTTAACATTATGTAAGACTTCTGTGTGACACTGTGCATCCCTTTCACCTTCTCCTTCTGAAAAATGTCTGATTATCGGTTTTGGAAAGAAAGCACAAGTCAGCAATTAAGTTAAGGATAGGATCAGCTCTCAGACTGCACAACAACCAGCAATTTTTGGCGGTCAGCACTTCAGATTCGCAGTAAGTAGCTCTGTAGAGGCACCTCTGAAAGAGCAGCACCTGTGGGGCGGTGAAAAGCTGAGGATGCTCCAAAAGCACAGCTTCACTGAAGCCAGCCCCCTTCATGCATTCAGCCTCTTGAAAAGCAATCATTCTGATCATATGTTTAATCCCAGCACAACACATCTTTTCAAAACAATGTTTTGAGCTTCAGAGGGAACTCGGATGTTTTAAAAGAAGGGCTGCTGAGCAGTAGCTGTTACTAGTGCTATACAGTATTTAGAAGATTACAATATTTACTGGTTTGCAGGAAGACCCACTAGTGCATTCCTGCCTCTTTACCTCACAACAAGAAGAGTTAAACAGTCTTGCGGTGGAGTGGTCACACACTGAAACACAGATAACAGTGCTTTCAGTCAGCTCTCTGCCTCCATGAATTTCTCTAGAATATTTCCAGGCTATTGTTACACGAAATTTGATCTGTCATGATCTAATTTCTCTAAATCTAAATAGTCTATGTTTATTCTATGTATAACCGAGATCTAGAAAAATATTTCATCTAGGTACAGGTCACAATAGAAATTCTTTTTAGACATAGCAATGACACATTTAGTCACCCAAAGTAAATGCCAGGGAAGACCCTACCTCCTATCTTGTTTTTCAGTTTAGCAGTTTTCAGTGCCTCTCTTTCTTAAATTAAATCCACACAATCATCTTAAGAGTTTTCAAAAGGTCATCTTGTTCCCATATCCTCTGTATTTTGGCTTTTTTTTTTTTTATTTTTTTTTTTTTTT
>VXBH01008557.1:0-17660 GCA_013400035.1 Rynchops niger | reverse complement strand
TTTTTTTTTCTTCCTTCTGCAATCCCCTCCCTTTTTTTTTTTTTTTTTTTTTTTTTCTTAGAGATGTGCCAATCTGGACCCATAGAGCTGACTCCCTCCTTGCTGCCTAGCCCTGTTCTGACACTACAACCCCACAGGCTACAGGCCCCTTCCAAGGGAAAGAATGAGCTCTGCAAAGGTTCCTGTGAAATCACAGCCAGGCACAGTGGCAAAGCCACACAGACATCTTGTCTCTGCCGACCTGTCCCTGTCCTTTTCAGAAATGTATAGTACCTATGCAGCAAATTGTAAACGAAGAAAGGTGTAATTATGCCCTTCATCACAAACGCAAATCTTTTCCCTCTCCCCACTCCCAATCAGTTCAGCATTCATAACAGAAAATCAGTGAAACTTGTGAAAATCAATACTAAAATACTTCATAATGTTGGGAAATAAATTCCATTAGCAGTTGAAGGCAGACAGAAATCAGATGTTTTGGCGTTTTCTTTATTTTAGCAAAAGTGAGTGTTTAGAAGGAACAAACCAGTATTTCAAGTTTAGTCATTATATTTTAAGCAATATTTTTGTTTTAACCATTGTAGGAAAAAAATACAACATATATAGAGAGAAGCTTTTACAATCCAGCTGATGAATGTGCTATATAAAAAGATATTCCATTTAATATTGAATTATAACTGCAAAGGTAACTACTAAAGTAATCTTTCATCTGTGTGTGTGTGTTTATGTGTATAAACAATGTCCTTTTAAGGGAAAGAAAATACAGTGCCTATTCAGCTATGGAAATAATTTCCAAGTGTAGGTGTATATGTTCTTACACTCAAATGTGTATATTTTAACGACAGGATACATAGTTCCCATGCTAGACTACTTAAATACCTATACAGTAGTTAAATACTGGAACTCCTGCACATTTAATACAACCATGGGATTTTTATAAATAACTAAACACAGAAATGTATGGACTTGTGACTGTACACTCCACAGTTTCACAGGGCTCCGTAGATTTGAATGTTTGTTTGAGTAGTTGCATGTTTTAACTACTTTATTTAATAAAATCTGAGAAGAAAAGAGATGTCATGCCTGAAAGTCTGAAAAGTTAGGAAAGATTTATTTTCTGCTGCTTCACAACATATCATATTCCCAATCATTATGGAAATAGGATTCTTGTGTATAATTCTAGTAAAAATATTTTCATAGAAAGTGATAATTAAGATAAATTATATTTTGGACTGAGTAACAAAAGAAACAATATGTCTATATTCTTAGATTTGTGGTAATTTAAGATGATGATTTCTGGGCTTTTTTATTTCCATGCTGTCTCTAAACATAACTCAGTCTTTAAGATGACACATGCTGCTGTTTACTTCAAGAGCCAGAGATAATCCCAGTTAATTATCACATGGTTTTGCTAGAAGACTGTATGTGATTCTGAATATCTAAGAAACTATTGCTGGTTTTAAATCCAAATAATATCTTTCTTTTATTTTTTTTTATTATGACAAATATTCTTATGCATACAATTTATTCTTAATAACATCTACGAATATGCCAAAAGTATGAAAGTATTATTTTACTGTAATAGATTCAATTAAAATCAAATACCAGTTATGTTAGCTGCAACTAAAAATCACAAGTTCACTAAACGAGAACCTGAGACTCGAATTGCAGGAGCTGCCTTTCTGATGGCAGCACAAAGTACTTGGCACTTTCTGGAGAAATGTCACTGACTATCGCGTTCTTTGATAGTAGTGTTATGAATTAAAAAGGCTGAGTGAACTTTAAAGCCCCATTGCCCTTGCGCTTACAGCTATGTGATTAACTGGCCCTGGATCTTCTTTCTTCCTTTCTTGTTTTGTGCTTGGCTTGTTTGTTTATGGTGTGCTCTATCCACACAGCATTTAAGTCCTCTGCACATCATGTAAGTCATTAGCTAAAACTTAGGCATTTGGCATATGGACTAGCATAGTTGCATTTAAGGCTTCTGTATGTGTGCATTTCTTTCTGAATATCTTTCTCTATTCCTTTTCTCTCTAGTTACGAAAGAAAAAAAGGTATAAAAAAAGCGAGTATCTAAGTGGATTCACAAACAAGAGAAGCCAAGGATAAGATATTTTTCACTAAAATTAAATATTTAAATTAATTCAGAATGTGATTTCATGTGAGAGGGAGAGTAAGTTATATTCTGTTCTTTGTACTCTCTATTTTTTATCATCTCTGATTGTTTGACTTTTTCCTTTCACTGTGCCCTATCAATGACACAGTGTTGGAGAGAGTAACTGTACGCAGACCTTATTATGAAATACTCCCTGACTCAAAATACCATTTAAGTTCAATGGTATTCCCAAACACTAATACAATTATTTTTTTTTTCTTTAAAACATATATTTAACTAATAGATATAATATCCCTGTTTTCTAAGAGAAAATTAGGAATGCAATATTACAGCGTTAATACCTTCTGGGGTCCATCTGCTTTTTATCCAAGCAGAGTATTTCTAAGCAGATAAAAGCAGATGTACAAAATAAAGGGAAGGTAAAGGAACAGTGCTGCCCTGAGTCTCAGTAGGTTTTTGAGATTATTTTTAAAGTGCCTCTTGAAGTTTCATGCTGCATTAAGGCACACTTAACCTTTTTTTCCCAATATAAGTTCTTTCACATATCTACTTTTTTTCTATTTCTTTTTNTTTTTTTTTTTTTAAATTCCTCCTTTAGGTCCTAATACTATTTTAGGTTTTCAGGGAAGGTGTCTGGCCTAAAAGAAGGTGAGAAAGGATGTAGGGAAACTGCATTATCATTCCCTGGCCAGCTACATTAGAACTTTTGATCATGCTTACGTGCCTGAGTGATAGAGAAATGAAACAGAATTAGATAATTACTTGAGAGGAGAAAGCATGTTTTTGTGTCAGCCATCTGAGAAAACGAGTGATAATTCTTCCCTCACCATTCCACTCCATCTTGTGAGGAGATAAATTTGCAGAAATAGAGCCAGCAAGAGGGTTATGTATTTTCTGAGCAGCAAGTCATGAAAAGTGGTTGGTGAAGCACAAATATATGACACCGAAACACACACAAACACATTGAACACTGTACACCACTTCTCCAAATAACTCCAGGACCAGAAAATAGCTCAAGTGTTGATTTTGCTGCTGTTTTCACCTCAGCTCCCCTGCTGCATTAGTGCCCATTCCTTGCAAACATAGACTGTCTATTCTAGTTTTTAAAATGAAAAGACTTACTTTGTGAGCACTTTCATATTTGTTTGAAGGCAAAGAAAGGTTTGCTGCCAGTTTAACTAATCTTGATCCAAGTCTTTTTGACATTACTATGCCACTTGAAATACTTGAAGTTCATATAAAGGTGTAAATGGAGGAATTTCTTTCTTTTGCTGTTTCTGTTTCTGAGGGAAAGGTTTTCCAATTACCCATTGCCCTTTGGAAAATGCGAGCTTGGATCAGATAGTAAGTCAGCAAATATTTTTATTTCAATATAGGAAGTACTATGGAACTGGGAAGACAGAGTTGCAACTAAAGCTTTCATTTACATCGTATACTATCTTTGGAAGGCTATACATAGCTTTTATAAAATACCTTCATGTAGTGTTTTTTAAATGAGTATTATTTCATATTAATACATATTGTATATTGAATATTGTTAAATATAGTAAGAATTGGAGGCTTTTTGATAGGGTTAATAACTTCTTCAAGCCCTTTTTTATTTCTTATTCTTTCAGAGCTGGAAGGCAGACACATGAATTCAGAGTACTACAGTACAAATTAGCAAATTTAAATTGTTTCAAATGTCATTAATGCCATTTTTAAAATGTATAAATCAATACATTGTAGACTAGTTCACATTGATAGATATTGTGTCAGTCCCTCCAAAATCTTCAAATACATCCAGAAAAAAAACGGAATATAATGTCTAAAGTAGGCATTAGAGTTTAAAAATGTAACTGATTTCCATGCTTTTCAATACATATTTATTTATTAAGTTGGTTTTTTTTTTTTCATTTTTTAATTAATGTTCAATGTTTTTAATCATCAATGCTAAAAAGTAGATATTAAGTACCTTTGAAAGTGACGATATATTTCTTGACACTGTGGTGGCACTGAGAATCACTTCTTGTCCATTTTTCAGAGAGAAGTTCTTCACAACAGCTATGCCCTCATCATTCTAGCAACTCTTTATTTCCTGGCACTAATACAAAATAAGTCTTTCCATATAGGTAATATAAAGATTCAGTAGTTATAAGTACTCTTAAGTCATAAGCCCTCTAGACATTCACAGACTTCATCAAACCTTAATCTTTAAATGTGAAAAATGTAATTGCCAGCCACCCGCTATGTGGAAACCAAAATAGAGGGCTGGGAGATGAGTGCGACCATGAGGAGGGCTGTCACCAGATGTGGTTTCAGTACTCAAGCCTTCTTGAGGTCCAAAATTCTATTTAGACAATAAGATAAGGAATGCCAAATTCCAGGAAAACAAGCCCAACTGAAATACCTCATATTTTATAAGCCAGATAGCAGTGGTAATAATAGTGTAAAAAAAGTGACATAACATTAAGATCTTTACTTCCTATAAGAAAATAAGTAGGATAGGAGAGAAGGACCATATATATGCTTTTCACTGTAAACTTCACATTTCCTTTCCAGATATGAAATGCTGTGGGTTATGATGAGGTGATGCAGAACAGTGGTGGTGGTTGCTGTGGGGTTCTTTTTGTTTGTTTGTTTGTTTTTGTTGTTGTTGTTGAGGGGTTTTTGTTGGTTTTGGTTTGGGTTTTGGTTTGGTTTGTGTTTTTGTTTTTTAACTTCTAGAAATAATAGAGCAATAGAGACACCTACTGGTATTTTCCTAATATTGAAAATTAATAACTCTCTTGGGAAAACACTAAAATATTTAGCTGTATTTTAAACTATTTTAATTCCTATTACAGGTTTTGAGATTAAAAAAGGCCATGAATCTAGGAAAAAAAAGTGATATTTCACTTTTCATGTTAAATTCAGAATGTTCCAGATATGCAATGTCTTCCTCAAATTCCTATTTTTTGAACATGATATATTCAATCTAAGAGTTCTTAATTATGTAAGACTATACATTAAGAGCATATAATCCTTTTCTTTTTTTTTTCTTGTATAATTAAAGTGGCAGGAGACAAAATATATATTGTCTACAGTGTGGAATAAAGTCATTATATTGTCCCTAGACTCTTTTGGACACCTAATGTAATTTTCCATTGTCTCCAGTTATTGCTTTAACTTTTCACAATAGTAGTAAAATCTTGAATTTTCCTTTTATGCCTGGAAAAAATAACATTCTTAAATAATTACCATCTGCTTCTATTTTTTTTTTTTTTTTAATGAAATTACTGACAGTTCTTGAGAAGAAGTGCTCAGTTTTTAAAATTGCAACTTTCTGAAAGATGTGGATGGATTCCACATTGAATGAGCCTGAAAAAAAAAAAATGTTATATGTTTCCAAAGCAACTAGTGACTTTCATTTAACAGACACAAGGCCAGTTTGATCACCATTCTCCATTTCTTTTTTTTAAAGATCAAGAACAAAACCACTTTTTCTTTGTGATACTTGGCTACCTGGCTATTATTTAATTAAAAACAGAAACTGATTATGTACTAATTATGATTCAGAACATTCCCTAGAGGGAGTAGAGATGAGAACCTGATGTAATGTGGTGTGACAGCTGGCTGCTATTCCTCTATTATTATTAACGTCATTCTTAAGATGGTCTGTGCCATAGCTTTTTTTATCTAAGGGGAAAAAACAACACTGCGAAAATTTTGAGAAGAGGTAATATCCTCAAATTAACCAGTATTCCAATCCTAAAACAGAGATAGCTCATTTTAACACAAATTATTGCACTACATCCTAAGAGTAAGGATGTTAAATCCTCATATGGAGCTCTGGTTGTGAATAGATTCAATTGTGTATACAATATTTTTATAATTAACATGTTCTTTATATTTTAACTATTTTATGCAATATATTTGTATTTATGTGTTTGTTTTGGTTAACACTGCATTGTAAAAAAATGCTCTTCTAAACTAAAATTATTTCAGTGTAATTAAATAATTCAGAAAGTGGCATGGAGTTTTGGTAAATATTGAATTTGACTTATGCTGGCTCAAGAAAAGCATGTCATTAACATTAACCCTGTTACTAACAGCAAGAGAGTTGTACTCTAACCTAAAAATTCATATAACCAATTTAATACTGCTTCAAAATGAAATTAACTTTTTCCAGAACTGCCTTTTTTCACCATTTGTCTTCATAAGTGGAGTTAAAGCCTCTCTGGCTCAACTGAACAGATATATACCACTCATTATCTTCAAATAATAACATGAAACATTTCTTCTAACAAATGAGCTAATAGAAAAGTAATTGATAACAGCAGTTGTAAAATGTTCTTTTAAATTTCACTCATAGGTTGTCAATGGATATTGACAATTAAATGAGCAATCCAAAAATTGTATTGCCTTTCAAGGGAAAAAAAAAAAAAAAAAAAAAAAAAAAAAAAGATTAGAAATTGCATGTGTCAGAGAAATGAGTCTATTGCATAGATCTTGTAGTAAACACCCAACTAACCACTAAAGAGTGGTTTGCTACAACTAAAGAGTGGTAGGAAATCTGAGTTTCGTAGCAAATTCATTCATAACTCTCTGACACCGAATGAAGGCACAGTTTGTGTTCCAGTTCTCGATCCTTAAGCATATCCTTAATTCCTTTTCCAGTCCTAATGATAAATACAGTCACTTTAAGCAACCACAGGCTATAAAACCTGCTTTTGTATCTTCAGTTTTCCAGTCCCTAAATTGTTGAGTCTTTTTTATACATGTATTCTCACATCCTACCTATCTTCTCTAGAACTGATGAAATAACTGAACTATACAGGTTATGTACAGTTGTATGTCACACTGATATAGCATATGACACTTTTTCTGTCCATATAGTATCCACAAACAGTTTTGTTTTCTGAAGATATTTCTCAAAATAATTTTAACACATTGTGCAGGTGAATGTAACTTTATAAGTTTTTTGAAATCTACTTATATGTATCTTTAAATTCTTGCTATCTGTTATTTATGGTATGTCTAGTTTGAAAAAAAAACAAAAACAAAAACAAAAACAAAAAAAAAAAACCACAATTGTTGTTCTAACCTAGGAAAATGTTTAGTATTTCTAAAAATGCTTCAGTCCTGAAGTGAAATGGTAAAATTAAACTCCAAGAGATATTGTACCTTGAATCAAACTAATTGTAAAATGTATTAGATGAAAAAAAAAAAATCACACTTTAATCATTTTTCATACTTTTTAATAACTTATTCAAAACTCTTATTGCCAGGATGCAGGGTTAAAGAATGAGTGTTTAACTTTGATAACGTAACATTTTATAACTTAAAAAAAAGGATTAATTTCTGGAAATCGATCAAACAGCCTTTTTTCTAACCTGTTTTACTTTTCAAAGTCTACAAATTTTCACAAAAAAAAAAAAAAAAGAATAGTTAAAAAATTTGCCATCACTAGTTATGGAAGTATGCATTTTTTTAATGTACAGATAGAGAGACTGAATCTCAGCTTAGGAAGATTTTTTTTTTTATTATTTGAAAATTGAAAAAAAAAAAAAAATCACACTCAACTAAATTGTGTTTCTTTGTCATTATTACCTTCATCACTACCATTCCCAAGGTAAAGGAATCATATCATTCATTTCAAAGTATAGTTAGACTTTAGTCCTCCCTTTTTACCTCACCACTTGGTATTTTTTGACTCCTTAATTTCATCATCAAGTGCAGTTGTAATCAGCCACTGGGTTCAACAAGTATTGTGCACAAATAAAGAAAGATCAAGTGGTTACATAAGCCTGTTTGCAATTAAAATAAGATTCAGAAAATAAGGTTTTCACATACTCCATACTAATAAAACAATTGTCTATCTAACAATTTGTGATTAGGAAATATGCTAATTTAAGAGAATCTTAATATCTCCTTGCTTGTTCTGCACATTTTCAGAAGGCTAAGAGGCAATGACCTCAAATGAGAGTTTTCTTACTAGTTGAGTTTTTATTACAACTCTACCCGATCATTTAAGAAAAATTATAGGAATTGAATGATCTTTAAGAACTCAATGAAGGTTAGATATGATTTTTTTTAAGGGATAATGGAAGACACTATGTCATATGAGTTATATACACAACATTTTCTACAGAAAGTGTTTCTACTGTTAAAAAGTAATGATGTCCAAGTTCATCAGAATCTTCTCTATGGCTGATTGGTCACAGTACACAGCACTTGATTATAGGTTTCTCCTGGGTCAGATATGGTCCTTCTGTGTCCCTAAGAAATAATCTGTGTACGCACATGGACACTGTAAAGTATCTGAAATAAGTAGAAGGCTGTGTTACAGCCCACCAGAGTGACTCATGGGACAGGGTAATATTCTGCTTGCCTATGGCATGAAGTAAAACGAGAGAGTGGTACTTGACCTGTTGAATTAGAACTAGAAACCTGTGCAGGGGAATGACCTTATACAGTCTGGTGGATACGGGAGTGAGCTAGGTAGCTAAATATTCATACAGTGAAAAGGAGGATGTGATATAAACAATAGGTGATTTCATTTACATTTCAATTTAGTATCTGTATGATACAAAACACCATGAACATATCAGGCTAAAACATCAGAAACTCTTCCAGTTTCCACAGCATTCTCCTTTTCATGCCTTATCAGTGTTCATCTGCTGTGAGCAGCACAATTCTTATTGTTATTTCTCTATTATGTTCTTTTACTTTCTTGGTGCTCAGGAAAGTCAGTGAAGTAATGTTCTTGAGTACTGATTCTGAACATAACCAAGTCAGAGCCAAGATGTATGTTGAGACTTTAGTATGAAAGATAAATTTTCAAATAGGAAGAAGAGTTTAGGAGGCCAAGAAAGGGATTTTTGAATCTCCCTTGTTCATAAAAAAAAATTCCAACAGATTTTAACTTGGTCATCAAATACTACTAGCCAGAGAATGCTGTATTTCATCTTGTGACCACTTAAGGAGTCAGTCACCCCTTAAAACTGGAACTACATCCTTGCACCCTAGTTTTGTCCTACAGTGTTGCCAACTACTGTATTTCTACACACTAATCTGTTACCCAGCTTCAGCCTTTTCCTCCTCACAAAAGAGGAGAAACAGCAGCAATCTTCAGCCTCTGAGATTGCATCCTACCACCACCTTCATCGCCATTTAAGACGGTTGACATCCAAGTGAATTAACTTGTTCATCATTTCACTTCAGTCCTGCTTTCATCCATTAATAACAGGAAATCATCAGACAACGCAAAAAATGACATTTTCTGCACTTTTTCTAAACCTGAATCTTAAACTAGAAAAGTGGAAGAAATATGAAGACCTGTAGAATACCAGCCACACTCTCAGTCAGACACTTTTTGAAAAACATGGAACAACATTATTGTTATTTATGTTTACATCTATTTCAGCTATGAGGAATACCATTTTTGTTAAAGAGGACCAGGGCTAGGGTTTTACACAGTAATAAGATTCATACATAAATATATTTTTTTCATATTGTCCACATGAAGAGATGCCTAAGAAGTGTTTTGTTGTCAAAATCAATGATTTAACCCTCAAAGAACTATGAAATGTCATTTTTCCATCAGCCTTTTATCTACTGCAAACACAATTTTCCCTGGAAAAAGTCTGTATAAGCCTATATTATTGAATTTGCAGCAGTCATATATGTGCACAATTTGAATGTTGGTGTCTAAATCAGATTTTATAAAAAGTTTAATAATATCCCATGTTCTATACAAAGTCATTATTCTGCTTTTTTGAAATGCTGAAATGCTAATTTGTGAAGACATTTGGATGCATTTTTGCTGCAGGCTGTTAAAAATATTTTTCAGGATGTTGCATATATAATTATACATGAAATTTGCAGGAAGTGGCAGAAGTCTTAGTTAAGAATGAAATATGATGTACTGATAAGATAGTCTGCAGGTCCCATTAATCAGGTGCTACTGATGTTTCACAGCATCTTTTTAAAATAAGAGGCAGTGATAATTTTTTTTGCCAAAATTGATAAAGTATTTTTGACCATGTACAATATATATGAGAACACTCATATATATAATTCAGTTTTCTAAGCAATTGTCTATGAACTGCATAAGAAATTATTGGTATCTAGCAAAGAAAGCCTTTTCACATCGACAGCTCTATTCCACAAGCTTATTTGCATAACTTAAATGAAACATTTTATGATATCAACAATAAATAAAATAGAAAAAAATGCAACTCTTTAATTAAAGATCTTTCCCTAATTTCTGAAATATTTTTCTTTAGATGACAACTATTTTGATCTCCTTTGGTCTGCTTCATAAATAGCACTAATGAATTTATAAATCACTGACAGATCTAACATTCACATACCTAAGATCACTTTTATCTATCTATTCTCTGTTTCTCTGTGTTCTCAATTTTTCTGTTCATTTCGGTTCCTGATGCTGTGTTCTTCATTACCAGTAGCAGACTGCTCTACTGTACATTCAGGAGCTAGGAATTTAGGAAGAAAGGGCTCCAAGACAGTCTATTTCATTGCAAGTAACCAGGAAACAAGAATATTAAGAAAGTTCTCCACAATATCCAGGGTAGACCCTGGGACTCTTCTTGGTGTACAAAAAAAATTTCCACGTACCCTGGAAACAACTTAAAGACCTACAGTAATACACCAGAAGCCAAATATACACTATGCTGCATGAAGAGAGCAGAAACCTTATGAGCATCACAGGTACTCTAAACTCTCAGAATGGAATTGATTAACAAAAACTCCAAGGTGATCTTAGGATATGTACACATTCTGTGCTACAAAAGAGGGCAAAGACCCAATTGGCAAACTGAGCGGGTAAAAAATTTCCTTTTTTACTTCAGAATAGCAATCTGATGAATATGGAAAGAACAATCAGGTCAGTTCCATACATATTGTACCTAATTATTACTAATTACCAGTTCTTGGGGGAAAAGGAAAATAAAAACAAGGAAAAAAAAAAAACAAACATAAATCAAGCAATTAGTCTTAGGGTGGGATCATTCCTTGTTCTCTGGTTCATTCTTACAATCACCCTGGTAGATAGTCTGAGATTTAGTATTCCTATACCATTGAAAATATATAGTCCCTTTTTCAAACCTTAGAGATACCAAAAACATTGTATACCTGAAAATTCAGAGAAAAAACTGTTTGTTTGTTTGTTCTGCCACGTACTGAAATATATCTATATGGATTCCTTCCATAGGCTTATCATGAGTGCTCCTATCATAATACTGGTGACCACATCTTCCTGTTTGGTTCAGACTGCTTTGATAGATAAGTATTTCCTTTTAAATTCTGCAACTTACTCCTCCAAAAGTAGAGTAAGCCATAACAACTACAGCATCTGAAGCTTTGGAGAACACTGTAACTCTTGACAAGGTTAAAATATGAAAGCCCTTGATTTATTTATCATATTCTTTTTGGTTTTTTTACGTCAGAGAGACATGGGAACCCACTAGGAATTTGAAAAGACATGCTGCCAGCCAGGGAAGTGAATGTTGTGTTTTAAATGGTGTGTGTAGAATCTCTTCCAGAACTACTGGGCACACTGGTTGTGGTTACATTTTATTTTTTGCTTCAATAAAAGGAAGGTGCTAGGAAGGCATACCTTCACTGATGAAAGTTGAGCATAATGTTCTTACAGCTTTCCTATAAGCATATGGTCAGGTGTTGAGCAATTACCATCAACAAACACTCTTAAATTAACAATTTCTCACTGAGAAACTTTCTTGCCCTTTAGGCACCAATGTTTAAAGTCCATGTAATAGATATTTAAAAAAGCCATGTGTAACAAAGATCATTATTTCAAAATGACTAACATTAATAACAAGAAACTAGCAATTGTTTAACTGCCTTAATCTAAATTAAATACCGATTTGTCCCTCAGCTTCCTTTACACTTGACTCTACATTTAAAAATAAAGTCAAAGAACAGCATAGAACCCAGCAGAAGGACCTGAAGCCTGGAGCATTTGTTGATGCAGGTAATGATGACTATTAAAAATAAAGACACAGCTGTCACTTGAAGAATGGTCTGAATTTTTGAGACTTCCACTATGTAGTTCACGTAGCCTCACAAACTTACCATATGGTTACCTCTTGGGGCATGTCTACACAAATTGGTTTATCTAAAACTGAGGTGCATTGAAGCAAAAGCTGCAGTGTAACTGCTCTGATGCAATTGTGTCTGAGATACCTGCCAAAGCATGCTACTTCTCAAATTATTATTTCTACATGAGGGAAATTTATCTCAAAGCATGTGCTCAACCATGGTAGGTACGTTCACTATGTTTTTTGAACTGCTGCTTGGTCCTATGCACTGTGGGATTGTTTGGGCTGCAGCAAAGGAATAATTCTCCAATTACGCTACTGGTTTTGATGGAAATCATATTCCTATTGTTGGTTCATGCCACAAGCATCACAATTCATAAATGAGAGGGTGACTTCTTTATAGTTCCAGGACTTAGTCTTACCATCTGAGAAATATTCACAACAAATTTTTTAGGAATTGCGTTCTTTATAACAACATGAAAGAAAAAGGTGTGAGCATTTATTTTCTTTTTATTGAGATTCTACTACCATGTGTGCTGCAGCCTTGCACTTAGTACCTGGTTAACAGATAGACCTGCCTAATGAACAAGCAAGCAGCTGTGGGATGACAATGCATCATACCTTTGGGTGACTAAAGATGATTATTAAGTGGGGAGGTAGGCAGTATCCAGGATTAGTGCTCAATACAGTAACTGTAAGAAGAAAACTGAGTACTTTGCTGAAATCTGGGAGGCAGAACAATGCTACTATCCAGTGAATAGCTTGCCTGTATGTGACCGTGCCTGTGGGCATATTATCTTCTATGCTTTTTATTCCACTCAAGAGTGAATATTTTGACTGCAGGAAGGTACCTTATAATGCTTTACCTGTCTTCATGATTTTTTAAAATTTCGACAACAGCATATCAACAGTTTTTTCAGAGAGGTCAGTAGATCTTCAGAATTTGTTTCCTTGACATCACACAATGGCATCCTCAGAAATTAGTGCATACAGCCTTCTAGTGTTTGTGGGCTCGCTGGCCATCTAAGGCACAAGCTATGTATGTCTCCTGCAAAAACACACAATCCAAACTTTATGTACTTTCAGCTTTTAAATCTTAGCATGAGAAAGTGAAAATCCATAAACTCTGAAGTTTAAAGATTATAAACCTTTGTGAATGTATGGTTACGTAGGCTTAGATAAAGCCCACATCTATGTGAAGGGTCTGTTATGTATTTCAGCTGCAACAACCTTGGATCATAGGACAAAACAAGTCTTCCGTTCAAAACACAATAAGAAGCAATGTAAATAAATAAATAAATGAACAAATCTCTAATTGTTTGTAGGTGTCCAAATAAGACATTAATACAAAAGATCAGTACTCTAGAGATTCTAGAAGAGTGATTAACTATTTTTCTAGGTAGCAAGTAGACTATTTACATATGAGAGGATCCAGAAGCACTTCCATCATAGTACTAAGGAGAAAACACCGTGTCTCATCCATTTCCAGTTAGATCTCTGTAAGAAAAAAACCCTGAAGTAAATAAGCCAGAAGCCAGAGTTAAGGAATCACTTCCCAAAATACATTGAGAATTAAAGCATTAGTGAAATATACAGGCAGTCTGAGTGGGCTGACATGAGTTAAGAGGTTCTCAAAGGCATTTGGTTCCCCTTGTTAAGTGTTTTCTCTGTCAGGCAGGACTATGGAGACCAATGTATGACTCTATTCTGTTGGGCTCACATGAGTGATATAGGATGAATTGAAATGAAAAGNTATATATAATCCTGTTTACCACTTTTGTGGTTTTATCTGCATCAATACTGCATTTGCCAGTTAGGATTTGTCCAATTAAAATGAGGTCCTGTTCTGTCAGATGCAGAGTAACATTGAATCCCAATGTCAATATTGGAATGTATCTCTTTGCTCCATGAGATAAAATATCAAAGGTGTCTCCAGAGACTTATTTTGACTACAAGGACACAGCCCTCAGTTTGGAAGCTAGAGAAAGACAGTTATACCCTGTAATCTAAGAACTTTTGGTAGCATTTTGAAAATGAATAAATTTGAAACTCCATTTTACATTTCTCATCTTCTGTATTATAGATTTTTCCATATTGTGACAGTCATTTTGTAGTGAGGTAGAGATATGCATGAATGGTAGTAATAAGTTCAATATTTAGACCATGATTTTGGACTTTCTGCTTGTTTATGCCGTAGATAGTGTTCATGTTTGATTTGCAAGACAATAAATAACATTGATAAGGGATTTATTGATAACAAACTTGAAGATTTATTGTTCTGTGAAATTTATAGCTTTGTTAATTTTGAAAGACACAATATTTTAGTGGGAAAACTTTCACTGACTTCTTGCTATAATCTATTGTTATCAAAATTGATTATCTAGTTGGCTGAACAGCCATGCTAAAGAATCTCCTTTGTTACTCTGTTTCACATCTGAAGAAATATTCTGCACCCAAACTCATGTGTTTTTCCCTGTGTCAGTCTTGCTTATATCCTCAGACTGTTAAGACTAGAATAATAATAATACTGAGTTTTGAGTTTGACAAATGAAATGAGGAAGATCACCACAAAGATTGGATAAGGGCAACAATATTTTCAGACATGTTCTGGATAAATCCTGACAATTGGTGGGGCTGAGAAGCTTACTCAGGTGTAAAACATCCTTGCAAGTATGCTAGAATCCCACAGTGACAGAGGAATTTAGTTTTAGTTTGGAAAGCATCTTTTGAGATCAGTTTAATGTTATACACAATTTATTCTAACTGTGATCTGCTACTGGAAGGGACAATTGACTGTCTTCCACCTAATGCTATTTGCTAAGTTTTATTGCCACTATTGCAACTACCTAAAGGGCATGCCATCTGGTGAGTTACTTGACCCGCTTAGAAAAAAAATAAATTAAAACTACTTTTCTGATGATTTAACAAACTTAGAATCAAAGAATACCCAGAGCTGGAAGGGACCCATGAGGATCATCGAGTCCAACTCCTGACTTGTCTGGCTTGCTCGTAAGTCATTCTTGCTTAATGTAATGCAACAGATATGTGCAGGATGTGCATTGCACTTGGGAATCAGGAGCAATTTGCATCTTCTGACAAGTTATATCACCTCTCCACAACAGCTCCCTGGATCATATTTGGACTGGGGACAAAAGTATGTGAATGGAAGTTTCTTATTTTGGAAGATGGAATTAATCTTTTGGCTAAAATTGACCACAAAATAATTTAGCAAAGATAATACATATATCCCATAGACAGAAAAAAAAACTGACTCAATTTGAAGCATATTTTGTACCTGCCATTAACATCAAATACAAAGGTTGTATACAACTAGTTAACGTCTATATTAATATGCCATTACAAATAATTAATTTGAATGACATAAGCATTTATTCCTTCATGAATTATTTTCAGTGTTGCAGTTGTTTATAATGAAGTGTGAATAGTTGATAATGAAGTGTCAATAATAATCAAATTTAAAATATTTAGTAGTTTCCTCTACATTTTGTGTTTGTATATGTGCATGAGTGCATTAATATTATGACAACCAACTGGAGATTAAATTACATCTTTCATAAAAAATATTTAGTAAATGATTAATGCACTATATTTATAAAAGATGCAGTTAGAAACTTCATAACAAAATTATTTTATTCAGAGGTTTATGGAAGATAAATGGACTAATGATAATGCTTCTCTTATGAAAAATCCCATTCTGCTACAAGTATTTTACTTCTCTGTTTCCTGGATTATATTTTTAAAGAGTTAGTTTGTTTTAAATTCCAAAATGGTTTATTTTAATTCATTTCTATGGTTTTGGTCTATCTTTATAAAGATATATCTTCTTTTGAAATAATACAACTTTTAATTATTATGTGTTTAATTTTACTGGCCATACACTAGGCTTTAAAACACTAAGTAAAAAAACATACACAAAACCCATGTGGAAATTATTTGTGGCATTATATCATAAACACACAGGAGGTGTGGTTTGCACAAAGTTTCCTGTTCAGCAGATCAAGGAGATCTTGGGAAAATTGCCACCTTACAATCCACATGCTGCCCACATGCTGCATGCTGAACTGCTCTGCAGATATGGGGGAGACCTGACTGGGACTTCATTTATTTAGTAATGTACCATTTTCACCTTTTCTATACTTCCTGCAGTTTTTCTGTGCACTTTGTAGCAAATAGATATCATGTACAGAAAGGAGGGGGGGGGGGCGGATATCTACATGGATTTACCACCTGAATTTAATTGCGGATGGTGGTGGAACCATGGTTAAAGACAGACACATACTTCTGGGTACTTTTGAGCCACCCAGATTAAAACAAGTAGCCAGGAAACTGTGGAGCTGCAGTAGAATGTGAATCTAGTGCTGGGCTCATGCTAATGAAACTGCAGCACCTTGGAGCTGGACACAGCTTGGAACTGGTCAGTTTGGAGCAAGAATAGAGCAGCTTGAATCTGTTTTTGTACACAAGTCTCAAAACTTTGGACTTGTGTTTTCTACTCTGCTGTAAGATGCTGTAAGAGCTGTAACCCTGAACTGGTTTTCAATACACAGAGTTAATATTTCCATTGCAGTTATGATGAAAGACACTATAAATGAAAATGCTCAGCACCTCTGACTAATTCTTAAGGCCATAAATGCAAGATTTTAACCTGAGAATGAAGAGTAGATGAGACTGATGTGGTTAAAATTAATTGAATATTATATTGTTTAGATTAAAGATTAGATTTTCCGACCATGCTTGAAAGTATAGGTTGCAGTTCTGCCTCTTGGCTTCAGGCCTTAGTCACAGTACTTTCCTATCAGCCAAACCTTCTGTTTCTCTAAAACAGTTCTGAGTGATGCTTGATGCAGTACTTGCCATTTTTTTCAGGAACTGCAGAATTAAATGAAGAGCTAGATAAAAGGAAAATTTAGGTTGTCTACAAAACATGGCATTCTGAGCTTTGCTGTTCTAAAAAGAATACAGTTACAGGATTGATTTACAATTGCATCGGTGAATATTTATCTATAATGTAAAACATTGTGCCACCCCCAAATTACACACGGAGGGAGTTTTACAGAACTCTATTAATCATCTGCTTGATCAAAAGAACCCATGTTTCTCTGAGTGTGAATGTTATCAGTGAAGATAGCTGAGTTATTCTCTCTAATTAGACTATGTATTTCTTTTTACATCTAAACTGTATTAAGAACATTCTACTTAAATTGAAAATAGTCATCTGTACCTTCATTTCCTACAGTCATTAGTGTAGAACTAAGAGCTGTTTTTTACACTGGTTTTGCAAATGCTTCAGTGAGCATGTTCATATTTAAACTTGAAGTTGGACAAATGTCCTTTGTGTACAAGCATCACAGAATGTCCTGATTCTCTTGACATAGAATCATAGAATCTTCATGATTGGAAGGGACCTTTGAGATCATCGAGTCCAACCAAACAACCTATAAACTCTGCCCTGAAGTGCCACAACTAGATGTTTCTTAAACACC
>VXBH01008552.1:54590-67141 GCA_013400035.1 Rynchops niger | reverse complement strand
GGAAAGTGGCTTGGTGAGCATGTTGTAGACAACGTAGACGTAGACGACATCGTAGACGTCGTGGAGGGACAGAATCACCTGCCTCAACCTGTTGGCCACAGTTCTTTTGATGCAGCCCAGGATATGGTTGACTTTCTGGGCTGCGAGTGTACACTGTTGGCTCATGTCCAGCTTTTCATCCACCAGTACCTCCAAGTCTTTCTTCACAGGGCTGCTCTCAATCCCTTCATCCCCCACCTGTATTGATACTGGGGGTTACCCTGACCCATATGCAGGACCTTATACTTGGCCTTGTTGAACCTCATGAGGTTCACATGGGCCCACTTCTCGAGCTTGTCCAGGTCCCTCTGGATGGCACCCCATTCCTCAGGGATGTCAACTGCTTGGTGTCATCTCAGCTTGGTGTCATCTGCAAACTTGCTGAGGATGCACTTGATCCCACTGCCTATGTCGTTTATGAAGATACTAAGCAGTACTGGCCCCAGTACTTATTCCTTGTCTTAGAGTACTTGATGTGGTGACTTTAATGAATTTATTTTAAGATAGGTCTTTATATGCAATAAAACAAAATTTCACTAAGTTCTTCCCTGCAATCCTGTTTTTCATGAAGTACAGAAATAATTTTGTAACTTTAAATATAAGCAGGGATAGATATGTCTTTTCTGATTTCTTCATACTCTTTTTAAAACAATAGCAGTACCTAAAAATGTTTCTCACATTCATCTTCAAATGCCATATGAATATTTAATAGTCCAGTTTCAAATCTGCATATGGCCAGCTGTCACAGGATGGCACTACAGAGAATCTGGTATAACTTTGGTGTAACCTACAGAGTCATATCCTTCCCTAAATCTAAATTCGCTTGATAGCTTAGAGATATAGCTATTGTCAAATCCAGGAATAAATCCTTTGTTGCTTTCAACTTGAATCTCATCGCTTAGTTGGCACAAATTGTCTTGCAAAGATAATGGATGTTCAGTCTCACCAGTGAGCAAGCTGAAAAGTTCATTCTCTTTTGTGAAAGTCTGTAACATTTATCCAGAAGACCTGCAAAGGTTTGTGGTATATTCATTTGAGTTTTGTTTTATCTTTCTTATTCTGTCTCTGGAAGAAACTTATAGATAGCTACAATTAAAAATTATTATCCAGTGAACTGGATTAAAAATAATTAGACTGGTGTTTTTTCTAACTGTAAATTAACAAATTGGTAGTATGTGTAGATTTAATGGGCAATAAGATCATGAAACTGTAAAATAGTCACCAACATAGGTGACTATCAAAGTCCAGCTGTTCACCTACTAAATTGCTTCTTTTCATTTAATTGGTAGCCATTCTTTAAATTTTCACATAAAATCACCTGCACTTTTATTGAGAAAAGGGAAGATGAAATTTCCCTTAGATGAAATTTAGCTTAGAATCCATCTCTTATTTTAGTATGATAAAAGCCCCTCATTCCATCTGTGTATTAAATTTTCAAACTTTCTTCTCAAGCTCTTAGGTGGTAGCTGTGAATTCAGGTGTAAATATCTGATTAAGACTGCATAAATCATGCGATGCTTTCCAGAGTACTTTTAAGATTGGAATGCCTACTAATAAAATCTCCAAAATTTGTGTAGCACTGATCATCCTCCAGAAATCAAAAATGCTATAAAAACTGTGCACTCAGCCTCCTATTTCTGACTTACAGTAATAGTAGTGCAATCCAGATCTGTGGGTGAAGTTGCTTGTGATAAGCCAGGAAGGTTACTTTCACAGCTATTAAATCCTGAAGCTCCTAAATGCTCCGGATATGCCTATCCTAGTATATTCCCTGGCATATTTTTGTTCTGTGCCTAACATTGACCAAAATTATTGTTGGGCATGATTTGTGAGTCTGAATTTATGGGGGCCTTCTCACCTCTGACAGGTAGTTTGCTTGCAGCTCCTTTTGGAGACCCACCTAGTGACTTGACTAGAATAGCTGCAGTCATTTTGTGCCAGTTGGCCTCAATTTTCAGGAACGCTTCCCTGGCACATTTCGTTTACTGGTGTGGATGAAGCCTCTGAGTATACTTGGCATCAGCTGCAGTAGTCCTCAGTGGTGTTTCAGAGAGCGTTCACATCTGTAGGGCAGGAGAAAGGGAAGAGGGCTTCTCTTTCACATATTTCTTCTCAAAGGGACTCTGATTTGTGCATGCTGAAGTGACCTAAAACCTACCCCTTGTCAGAATGATCTCTGCAAAGTAGTATAAAAGCGCTTCTCAACTACTAATTCCCTAAATATGTCCCAGGCTGAGTCCCTTAAGACTTACATACATTGCCCTCTGTCATATGTGCTGACACTGCAGCTGCTGAAGAACGTTGTCATGTCAGCATCACTCAGAGAGCAGACATCATCTTGTCCAATGTTGACTGCATACTCATATACTAAATATTACATCAAACATTAGTCATTCACAAACTGTATGATGATCAGGATCTCTGATGTGTTACAGGCTTTCTACTGAGGGCAGGTAATATTAATAGTGGTAACAGAGTTGATCATAAGCTTTTTTGCTTGGACAAATCTGAGTCAGCAGGGTTTACCATCTAGCCCTCATTTGTTAATGAGGCTTTGGGGTCACAGTCCCAATGGACTGCTCCAGCAGCCAGTGGCTGAAGTACATAAATAACCTTTTCCCATGGCCACATACTAGAGTGTGAAGAAAGGTGTCATAGCACTGGAAGTATCTGGCCAGGGGAAATTTAAGCTTTCTTTATGCTACCAGATTAGCCAAGGCAATCTTAACAGAGTAGGATATGATTCCAGAAGTCTTCTATGTGCTACACTTGAGGGAATGAGGTCCATAGTTATGAATTATTTAGTCCATTCTTGCATATGGCGCCTTTCAAACAAAACAAACAGTTGAGCTACACATAGCAATAATGCTTCAAGAAAAGAAGTGAAGAATTTGCGTAGGTTTATTCAAAATTGTAAAGAGTATCTGCTTTTAACAAGCATTCCAAATTGGAAACTGGTTAGTATGATTTTTAATTCTGAGATCTCTTGAAAAGGTTTTGGGGATCCTTTAATGACAATAAGCTGTCAGGCCTAATTGTTGTGCCCCACTTTAAAAACTGTACCCTTGAATTGTATGTCCCTTTGAATTTTGCACTACAGCACGTGACCAGAAATACATTAGAGACAGAATGTCACTCCAAAATCTTTAATACCACTTCATTTCATACTCATTTTGTTACTCTTATCCCTGAAGATAAGAAGAAACCTTCTTGTTTCTCACACAGACAATTCCAACAAGGAATATCATATTCTGATACAAATTCTGATACAGAAGAAGAATATTTTAAGTGAAATTGGAAATGTAAGGAAGAGCAAAGAATTACTGAGTGTCAATGGTACAGGAGTATTTTCCTGCTGTAATTTATTTGCTGTTTGGCCATGCAGGCTGATGCATAACATACCCAGACCTATGCTGGGTTTTTTTGCTGATAACACTTTTCCAGCCACTGAGGTATCATGAAAGTATCATTCTATGGAAATCTCGTTTCTACTTAATTTTCTACTTTATTGGATTTTTCTTCTCTTTTGCTTCACTTCTTCCAAGCTTGATATTTGTACTCAATGCCCACTGATTTTTATATTTTTTTTTTTTTGCTTGTGCTTTAATGATATTGTTGGTTCACTATCTTACTGTAACTAACAGTATTTTATGGTAGCTAGAGGATTTTTAGATTTCCTGTCACTCCTGTATTTGTTGTGGGTTTTTTTAAAGAAAAGTACTTTTCATCCATTGTTATGAGAATTTGTACATATTTTCTAGATGTGTGTTTGCAAAATTTATATTTCTCTGATTGATAGATTCAGGACAGTATACATCATATTACACTTCAGAAGTAAAATTATAGAATTTTTCCTGGGATACTACCTGTTATCTGACAAATTTAGGTAGCTGCTATTGTTGATCTCTGTCAAGGGATGCATCCTACTAGAATAAACATATAATCTGTGTGCTGTTCCACAGAACCGTCATATGAATGAGGTGCTATATCTTGTGACAGCTTTTGTAAGCATTAGAAATATCAGGAAGAAATTTTGCTATGAACCATATTATGTATGACCTGCTTCAACAGTGTACAATGCTTAGTCTTGTAAGCTTCTGTACAAGAACCTCCCATACAGGAATTCTGACCGAGCGATTTTCTATCTATCTTAAAATTATGTGTTTAAAAAAACAAAAAGGTGAGTATAATAGCTCTAAATTTCACACAATTCACACAATCAAACTGCAACTTTGAATAATTGCTCAAACTTACTAGTAGACAAGAGGACTGAGTTACATGGAGTAGTTTTTATTTATATTCAGGTCTGGAAAAACAAGGTCACTGGCACTCTGAACTTCCCTCTTCTGTTTCATTTGACCTGCCAATCAGATTTTTTGGAGTGAGAGTAAATGTCCAGTATTGCACCTGTTTGGTGCGTGTTTCCTCTGTTAGTGCTAGCCAGGCTGCTTTGACAGTTTGGTGAGGTAATGCAGACTCTACAAACCTAGACTCAGCAACAAGTCAACTTGTAAGAGTGGCTTTTGATTAAAAATGTTACAAAACTGGAGTTAAAAACTGTATCCGTACATGGTGAGTTGCCTGTTTTTGAGACTCAAATGTGTGAATTCTCCAATTTTGAAGGAACACATGCTTTCAGCAAAACTTGATCTCTTGTTACTTATACACACATTAAGGAGGATGTGAAAGAAAGTCGGGAATGCTGCATCACGTTGGAACAGTCTGTCCAGGGGAGTGGTTGAATCACCATTTAAAAGACGGGTGGACATGGTGCTTAGGGATGTGGTTTAGTGGTGATTTCAGCAGTGTCACATTAATGGTTGAACTTGATGGTCTTAACCTTTACCTTAACCCTTCCAACCTAGCTGGTTCTTTGATTCTATGATTGTGATTTCAGCAAGTAATTTAATTTCTAATATTCCATTCTTTTGTCTTGAAACCTGTCCTACAGCTCATCACAATGGCATTTTTGTTTGGCAAATGGGCTTACTCATCTTTTTTGAAAAAGCAGGCAATTTCTACCAGCAGAAGTCTGAGATCTAGGTGCAAAAGAGATATTGACAGAATATCTTTCTAGATGTTCTATTCATTGTTTTCCATATATTAGAATATAGCGAAAAATTACAGTAAGTGCAGCAGGTATTGCTAGTGAAGCTTTTGGCCTAAAACCCACAAAAATTTGCATTATACTAGAAATAAGTGTTTCTGCTGAGTTCTCTTGAACCTCCTCTTCCCCTTTGCCCAAGGTGAAAAATCAGATCTGAATAGTTGCTACGGATTTATATTAAAAAGGATAAAGCCTTTTGTTACACTTAACTGACCAAGAGACATTTCTGAAATATTCAGGCATGCTAAAGCTCATCCATTGCGTGTCTCAACTTCTTGAAACTTCTTAGCAAACTTCTGCCAGTGTCTGAAATTTCTGTTTACATCTTTAGAGTACTTAAATTTACCTAGAGCAGAGGATTTCTAAAATTGTTTGGAAATCTAAAATCTGTTGTCAGGACAATGAAGATAAATTATGAGAACTTCCAACTCCATTATGGTATTTGGTGCCTTGAACACTCAATGACGTGCTGTATACTGTCACACGGTGTCTTCTTAGACCCATCTGTTTGTACTTGGTGTGGATGATGAGTTCAGACAACTCCTTTTTTGGCTCCACACAGACTCTTTCAGGCTTTACAATTATGGCTGATCTTATGTTTGTCTCATTCTAACCTTGCTTCTGGAAAGATGCCTAATGATTCAGGTAAAGTTAATATACTGTCCTAAATTAGGAATAAGGCTTGATATCTTTCAAAAATGGAACATTACTCCAGTGAAGTAAGACAGACTTACTTAACTTTACTATTATCTGTAACTCCATGTCTTATGCAATCTGCTACAGTTTTGACATCTATAATTTTGTTCTTCCTACATTACAGTCATATTTGATCTTCACATGTGTCCTGTCAATGTGGGAAAAACATAAAAATGTAAGATCACTAAACCCAGCAACTACCAGATGCCAACTACAGAAGTCTTCATTATATTTACTAAGTAACTATTCATATTTGTGAGCTCCAAGTGGTTTTTAAGGTGGATCAATTAAATCCACTTTCCCCATATTCATATTTATATTTCTAACTTTTAACCTTTAAACCCATATCTAAATAGAAAGGAAGCCTCAAATATATAAATTAAAATATACCTTACTGCTATTAAGCTTGGTCTACTTCATACCTTATCAATTTGCCTTCATTGTGAAATGAAGTTATGTATAAAACTACAAGACTACTATAGGAGTACTACTTTTATCTAATTATCTAGTAATTTAACCTTCTTTGCCTTTGCTTTTTGTTTTATAGCTATGATAAATTATAGAATATTAAGATTGTTAAGTACTGTCTAGGAAAAGTGGTGTCCCGGGTTTTTATTTTTTTGTAAAAACCCCAGTATTCTGCAAAACTGAGGATTATCTTGTAAAAATTTAGGAAAATTTAATTAAAAATCCTTCCCTATATCTGTTTGTTCTGCAGAGATCTTAAGAATGTTCCTCCCTCTAAAGAATTTTTTGATAATAAGAAAAAGAAAATTTATTGTTAAAGAAACATATGTCTAAGAATCTTTAGCCCATGTTTTATTAAACGCTTTCTGTGAAGCAAGAGGGTATAAGCTACTAGGACACTATGAAACTTGCAGAATTTGCTGATTGACTTGTTAAGGGATGATGCAGCAATCAGAGCAATGAAAAAAATCAGACAATAGGAGAAATGTCGACAGAATTGGAAAAGTGACTTTCTAAGGCAAAACCAAACTGTCAATGTGAATTTTTAATCTACTTTTTATACTTAATAAACACTGTAAGCATTTTTTTATTTGTTTAACAAAGTGTTTAAATTGAAAAAGACACTACCATAGTTAGGCATAACTTAATCTCAGGTGGGATTAATATTCTTCAAATAATTCAGCCAGCAAATTTTTTGGTTTCATTCCTATAACTTGTATTAGATTGGTGCAATTAACTTTTTCTTGAGATTCTTTTAACTGCATTCATTTTATATATCACTATTACAAAAAAATTTGTTGTCTCTGGTGGGATCCCACACATTTCAAAGGAGGTACCGAAGTGAGTTGAGAGAGGCAGGAAAAACACTGCAGCAAATCTATTGAATTAGGAGATCAGCTGTAACATTAGACAAAACTATGGCCATGGTCGTGTGTCAGTGGAAGGAATTAAGGTAGGTAGAGCTCTTTTAAGAGCTCTTTTTTTTCCATATTACACACAAAAAGTATATTGAAAAAAAAATGTCACATCTTTATAACCAAGTACTAAACTGTTGGAATTTACAGATTTTGGCTTGTCCACCTACTTTTATTTCCGCATCTTCTGACATGCATTATGAGCCTGGTTTTAATTAACTGATCACATATGGTCCGCCCTCCACCATCACCCCCCCCCGCCACCCCCTGCAGGACTCTTGTCTCCTGCTGTGCACAATATAATGATAATGCTCACTGAATGAGTAACTATTCATCATTTTGTTTCTTTGTTATTGTTCAGTGTATGGTCCCATGACACATTTTTAAGTTCTGCTCTGAAGACAGAATTTTTAATTTCCTCCTGAGCTTTTCTGTGGTGCTCATCACTACAGTGCCTGAGTGCTTTACAAATCTTAATGAATTTATCTTCATAGCACTTCTGTGCACTGAAGAGGAATTATTATTCTAATTTGACAGAGAGAACTGAGACAGAATAAATTAGAAAATATTCACTGTTTTTGGCAGTCAATTTGAGGTGCTTACGAGTTGATTTTTCAGATGGTTTAATGTTATACAATATAGCATACCTTCAGTGCTTGTTGCCTATGTTGCAGATGAAGGTACTTGATGTTTTCAAACCACACCAAGGGTCTGGAGTTCGAAGAAAGAGGAAAACAGAGGTGGTGACACTCGCAAAAAGTTCTGTTCAAGTGATTTGGCTGTGAAACATCCAAGAGACAGAGGGATACAGTTATTCAGCGCACCACTCCATTCCCCTGAATTTTCAGACGATCCTTTCTTTTCATCTAGTTTCTGCTGCATCCACTGCTGCGTATCTTCCAACTTCCGCAAAAGTAATGTAGGGATTATACAGCATCCTACTCTGTGTAATTCTGATTTGTCCCCAGAGCAAGACTATCCAGAGAGCACTGGAGGAGGAATAAATCTTGTGTAAAATAAATTTCCAAATTATAATGCAAAGACACAAGAGGGATTTATTAAGTTTGTGTGGGAAACTTTAAGATAGGTTTTTGCATGTGACCTCCTGGTTTGTTTTTCTTTTTTTTTTTTTTTTAAAACAAAAGCAAAGCAAAGTTGTGAACTGTATGTCACCATAGAGATACTCACCTGGCTCATGCTAAGTCTTTAGACAGCTCAGAGTTGAGCTGGGGCAGTAGTGTCTTTAAATTGACTGACAGTAAAGAGGACTTGTGAAGGATCTGGTAATAGTCCAGGAACTGTAAGATTTGGGATTTATAAAATCTAATCTGATTTCTAAAGGAGATTGTGCCACTGTGAGCCCCTGTCCCTTTTGCAAACATGATTCTTTCTGGTGTTTTCCCTCCAGTCCGTGACAGCTCCAGTTTTGTTGCCTCGTTCCCATTTTGAGCCGTTGCTTCCACTAGGTGCCCCTTTCTCCCTGTTCATCACAGTTCTTACCATATTACTCAATCTGCTTTCTCCTCTAGGGTTCCTAATCAAGCCTCAGGCTTCACAGAAAGACCTCAGAAAGAAGGGCTTTCAAAATACCCTTTAGAGCAGTCTTATCATAGTGTTGCTTTTTACCTGTGAGGACCTGTATGCTCACAAATCCATTTGTTATTCTCCTGTTTAATGCATTACAATTCAAAATATTATTGTTCCTATGCTATTTTATCTTACACCATTTTATTCCCTCTATTGATAAATAACCTGAAAAAAAGGAAGATACGTAAGATTATTAACTTAAAAAATTGTATTACTAACTTAAAAATTACTAACTTAAAAAAAAAAATCATGGTTGTGCCATGAATTTCATGTGTGTCCTGGATAAACCACATAAATTCACTGTCACTTTCTACTCCATGGACAAAACAGGGGTAGCAATATTTCCATTCTTTAATCCACAGTTTTCCTTGTCCATGTCTAACATGAACATGCTTAACATTATTACTGTGCTTAATTCCACTATTTTCACAGGGTCAGAGGCTGAAGGTTTTTTTGCCCCTTGGCAGTGCTTTTGTAATAGGATCCTGGTCTCAGTAAGGGCCTTTGAACTCTATTATAGTTCCAGCAAATAACAGCAGAGTGGCAGCAGTTATTAGATAGTGCATAAAACATACATGATGCCGCGTGAAAGATTAGCTATAGCAAAATTGCCTTTCTTTCCTGCGCAGGACATCATATGATGATTCAGCTAAAAGATTCTTTGGTAAGTCAGTCATGATATATGTGGATTTTAAGAATTTAGTGCATTTATTTTAGAAGGAGAATATTGTCTTTTTTTAAAAAAGAGAACTTATCTGACATTGACTCTGACCATGTCATAATAGTATATACAGCAGCAGACATGCAAAAAAAATAGGGCTGTTGAAGAACATGAAAATTAAAAGTTTGTTCAAAGGGAGCAAATGGTTTACAGCGAAGAAAAAAGGAGCAGAAGGTACTGAGGAAAATTAGTCTTACGGAATAATGTAAATAAGATTTTTACTTATATGTAGAATAAAAGAAGTGCATAGTAATTAGGATAGGTATGTTCATATTTATATGTTGTCACTGCGTCTTGCAGATATTCATTACTGATAGTTATTATTACTGAGTTCTTAAATAAAATTCACTGAGAAATCCCACAGTCACCATTGTAGTACCAGTTCATTCCAGTTTCAAAAAGTGAATGGTTTTGCATGGCAGTGGGCATAACAACAGCAGCACAATGCAAAAAAACTATAAATCATTCAGAAGAGGAGCTGGACAGGAAAACACATCAGGGAATTAATGCATGCAGTGAAAAGAGGCACGCAGGAATGTTTCTTTTTCACTAGTTTTGCAGTAATATGGTTTTGATATTATTTTGCTGGAGGACAGGAGCTGATTACACCAACCCACACATAGTAAGACACAATCTATGGAAGATGCTTCTTAGTAACCCCTCAGGCTGCAGCAATTCTGTCTTATCATCATTGGCTGTGTGGATGTATTTTATCTTCCAACATAAGCAGTTAAACTCAATAATCCTATTACTGTAGTGAAGCAGGATGCAAGAATCCTCCAAAGCAGAAAAAAAATCCACAACTAAATTAAGTACATTTTGCGGCATCAAAATATCCTTTCAAAATCTGCTTTATGCAGTGCTGGGATTTCTGCATAGATTTTTGTTATTAAATAAGCAAGTGCATAATCATTAAATTATTTGTAGTTATTCTACCCTGAAGGATACTTGATGGGATTCTGTGTCATGGTTCTGCTCAATCTAAGTATCAGGCGATTGCAATTAGGGCAGTCTGTGAGGAAATACAGGTAGAAACATTTTCAGGACGACAGCGTGCACTCATCTTCTATCTGCAGTTCATCCTGCACAGACAGTGTGATCAAGCATCTCATTAAGAGCTTGGTAGAGACTGCGGCATGGTTGAGAGCAAATTGATTAAAGTTCAGTCTGGATATTAATACTAAGATGATGAGACTGGGGAAAGCAACTGGAGGATATGGAAAAGATGTCAGCCCTGTTACTGAGGATGTGCATCCATCAGTTGTCACTTCAGCTGACTTCCTAGTTGGAGTGCATCTTACTAGATTTTCTACAGCTTTTACATCATCATGTAGCTGCATGAATCTGGGTGGAATTTTATTTACTTTTAAATCTGGATCAGGTCACAATATTACAGCGGACTCTCCAGTTTTGGAACTGATACAGAAGTAAGCTACTTATTTGTAGAGCACAGCATCTTACTATGAGCACTTCCTGCAAGGTTTTTTGTGCTTGTATTCTGCTAGTTCTGGATAGAGCAGCTATGCTGATTTGAGCTGATACAGTACAGAGCACTGAAGCTTGAATAGCATGGAATCTGACATCTATAAGATGAGAAGTAAGGATATTGGGAGGTACTATAGGTACGCAACCTCTGGGCAAATCGCCTCTAAAATGGGAATAATGTTACTCATTGTGGCACTTCTAAAATAACTTTAAAATCTTTAAATGGAAGGCCCTATGAATTTTCTGGGTTTTATTTTCTTATAAATAAAGGGATGATCATAACAATATTTTCTATGGAGCTACTTGATTACGTCATTCGGTGAGCTCTCCTGTACCTCCTTCATCTCACAAGGTTTGGTTTGGGTGGGGAGTGGGGAACAACAGAATCGTGGTCAGAGATGGTGACACTTTTGACAGCATACTGATAAAAGGTTAGGCTGGGTATCAGCTCTGTGATGATGAGGCTAGGATAGGGGAAACAACGTGTCAATTTATTGAGATACGTTTAACAAAAGCTGTGGTGCATTTAATAATTGGCTGCTTTTATTTCTGGAGTTGCTATATCCAAATCCTTCCCTGGCCAAGCTCTAGTAACAGGTATCACAGTGAAGAGTATTAAGAAATAAATCTGGCTGAAAATGTATCTTTTTTCCTTGGTAAGTTTTCAGTTTCAACAGGTCCTTGGTCTGCCTCCCCGCTTAGCTGCAGGAATGCTAGCACCTGTGTGAAGACAAGTTTGGAAACAAATATGAGTCTAAAAGAACTGTAGAGCTGCTGTTGTAGCAACCATCATTACTAATCTATTCTTTTCCATACTCCAGTATTTGAGCCAGAAGCAAACATTTTTATCTGCTTTGTTAGATTTTTAAAAATACCTAATTTCTATATGTTAATGACAAAGTTTTAAAACAAGTCAAAACAAAAATACAGGGATAAAATACTCATCAAATATTAGAAAAATTAAGTTTCCCATTAAAATAATATATAGTTCCATTTCAAACTTCTTATACCAGAAAGGAAGAAGGAAATTTCTTTGTATCAATAAACATAGAAAATGCTGACGAGATTATGTACTTTTTCTCCCATACCTGAAAGCAGGTATGTAGGGCAAAGGCAGCACTGGCTGCAGTGACTGTGAGGTAGTGGAGCTCAGTGTCCTGAGAGGAGGGGCGAAGGCAAAAAATAAGATGATCATGAAATGGTCAAGTTTTCAATTTGTGATGTAAGGAGCAGGGATAGCAAAACCTCCACCTTGGACTTCTAGAGGGCGGACTTTGGCTTGTTCAGGACACTGGTTGAGAGAGTCCCTTGGGAGACAGTCCTGAAGGGCAAAGGGGTCCAGGAAGGCTGGACGCTCTTCAAGAAGGAAATATTAAAGGCCCAGGAGCAGGCTGTCCCCAAGTGTCGCAAGTCTAAAGGGCAGGGAAAATGGCCAGTCAGGATGAATAAGGAACTTCTGATGGGACTTAGGAATAAAAGGAGGGTTTACCACCTTTGGAAGAAGGGACAGGCAACTCAGGAGGAGTACAGAGAT
>VXBH01008552.1:23378-53744 GCA_013400035.1 Rynchops niger | reverse complement strand
TTAGGTTAGATATGAGGAGGAATTACTTTACTGAAAGAGTGGTCAGGCACTGGAAGAGCCTGCCCAGGGAGGTGGTGAAGTCACCAACCCTAGAGGTGTTTAAGAAACGTCTAGATGTGGCACTTCGGGGCATGCTCTTGTAGCAGAGATTGTAGGTTGTTTGGTTGGACTCGATGATCTTAAAGGTCCTTTCCATCCATGAAGATTCTGTGATTATATCACTGGACTTTAGGAGAGAAGACTGGACTTTTTGCTTGGCAGAGTCACATAGGATAAGACCCTGGAGGGAAAGGGGGCCCAAGAAAACTGGTTAATATTCAAGGATCACCTCATGCAAGCTCCAGAGAAGTCCATCCCAAAAGTAGGATGTCAGGCAAGAATGCCAGGAGGTCTGCATGGATGAACAAGGAAGTCCTAGCAAAACTCAAACACAGAAGGGAAGCATACAGAGGGTAGAAGCAGAGACAGGCACTATGTGAGGAATACAGAAACACTGAGCAACGAGGGATGAGGTTAGGAAAGCCACAGTCCACATGGAATTGAATCTGGCAAGGGCTGTCAAAGGCAACAGAAAGGGCTTCAGTCAGTATACAAGTGACAAAAAGAAGGCTAGGGCAGACTGCTGAAGGAAATGAAGGACCTGATGACATAGGATATGGAAAAGGATGAGGTACTGAATACCGCCTTTGCGTCAGTCCTTACCAGCAAGACCGGCCTTCATGAATCCCAGGTCCAGAGACCAGGGAGAAAGTCTGGAGCAAGGAAGATGTGGAAGATCCTCTTCCTTGGTGGAAGAGCATCAGGTCAGGGGATACTTAAGCAAACTGGACTTACATAAGTCCATGGTCCCTGGTGGGAGGCACCCATGAGTGCTGAGGGAGCTGCCTGATGTCACTGAAAGGCCACTCTCAATGATCTTTGATCGATTGTGGTGACTGGGAGAAGTGCCTGAGGACTCAAGGAAATCAAATGTCACTGCTATCTTCAAGAAGGAGAAGAAGGCTGACACAGGGAACTTCAGGCAGGTCAGCCTCACCTTGATCCCTGGAAAGGTGGTGGAAACCATTTCCAGGCATATGATGGACAAGATAGTCATCAGGAGTAGTCAGCCTGACTACATTCTATAATGAAATGACTGGCTTGGTAGATGATGGCAGAGCAGTGGACATTATTTACCTTGTATTCAGTAAGGCTTTTGACAGTCCTGTAAGGGTGACACTACTGTAAGATTTTCACAAAGAAGCTGTTGAAACTCAGACTGGATGAGCAGACAGTAAGGTGGATTGAAAACTGGCTGAATGGCCAGGCCCAGAGAACATACTGGAAAGAGTCCTGCAAAGGATCATAAAGATGATGGACTGGGGCATCTCTCCTAGGCTGAGAGAAAGGCTGAGAGAGCTGGGACTCTTCAGCCTGGGAAAAAGGAAGCCCAGGGGGATCTTATCAATATATATAAATACCTGAAGGGAGGGTACAAAGAGGATGGAGCCAGGGTCTTTTCAGTGGTGACCAGTGAGAGGACAAGATGTTCAATGGGCACAAACTGTGAGGGTGACCGAGCACTACCACAGCTTGCCCAGAAAGGTCATGGAGTCTGTCTCCTTGGAGATATTCAAAAGCCACCTGGACATGGTCCTGGGCAACTGGCTGTAGGTGGCCCTGCCTCAGCAGGGGACATTGGATCAGGTGACTTCCAGAGTTCCCAGACAGCCTCAGCCTTTCTGTGGTATGATATGGAATAAATTACATTGTATTTTCTGATTACTTGTTATAGCTTATGTTTATTTTATAATCCATTATAGTGTATCATGTACATATAGTACTGCTATAATCATTTCCTTATGCTGACACATTTTTCTTGTCTATTTCTTGGAGAAGTGTCTGGTGTGCAGTACTGTACGTTTTAAAGCTCTTTGCAGTTCTAAAAATGAAGATAACAGGCAGGCAGTTTAGCAAAAAGTAATTCAGCAGCGTCATCTTTCAGTTCTTGAACATTTCCCTGTGACTAGCAACTGGGCTTATTCTAGGTGGATGGGACTGGTTAAACTAGATAATATGAAAGTGTTCAGCTGGATGTGAGGGAAGACTGCTGTGACATGGTTATAGAGCTCAGTAAAGGAGTACTCCTGTAGGAAGTCAGAAGGGGAATGCTAGCACTGTTAAGTACAGGGAAAAAAGGGTTACGGGTCAATGTATTCCTCTTTTAGTTCACAAAGGATGAGTGTGGAGTGACTGATGGCTTAATATTGACTGATTGAAACTGGCTACATTTCACATTTACTGCAAATGGTGACATTTCTAATGCAAGATGGCCAGTCTGGCATTTTTTCATCCTTCAGAAAGCAAAGATCTTCTGAATGAAGAAGGAATACTTTGTTCTATTATGTAATCTTCTCATATTGATTATTTATTTTTTTTTTTTACTTTAAGAGGCCGTGTTCTGGCCATCTGGCTGCCTCTCACTTTCTTTGGCTCTGTTATTGAAGCAAACAAGACAGACTGTTGAAAAGACCAATATTATTTAGCACGCTATTGAATCTCAAAGACATTCATGCTCAAGTTTCTCACTCTCCTGATAAGCTTTGTTGGAAAGAAAAAAGACTGGAAATTATTGCATGTGATTTTGTCAGTGTCTGTGAATGGAATTTTCAAAATTTCACAGTGTGAGAGCCTGAGTCTCTTTTCAAAAAATGATCTCACACTAAAACCAGACTGCCAAAGCTATGCATATCACAGATCCAAAAGAATATCTAAGCTTCTAATGCCTGTTTAAGCCCTCAACTTTCTATAAATTCCTTTAACAATGTAGTAGCATTCTAAATTTTCTGTTTGTTCTATGACTAGTTATCTAATGATAGAAATAGGCACCAACTCCTACTTTGAGAAGTATATATGTAGAGTATGTGCCTAAAGCTCTAATCACGCATCTATTAATGAAACATGTTGGAATGATTCAGATAACAGATGAAAAACAGTCGTCATGATCTATTTGGAAAACATTGATTACTCAAAAAGACATAGGATGTGGCACTATACGCCAAAATTGACATTACCAGCTTCAAGTCATTTACAACATGGAACCAAGTTACCTTGAATGTACATGGATTATTTTCTAATAAGCACATAACAATGTCTTTTAGATATCATATAAATGCCACATATCACTAAATGTCACTAAAGTGGTGGGTGAGCAGCTCATTGCACAATATATAATGTGTAGGGTGAAAAAAACCACGAACTTACCAGTCTGAGTGACATATTACCCTTGCATGAAAACAGAACTCAGTCACGCAACATATACTTGAGACTTCACAAATGGATTTGTAAGTCTTAGTGTCTGCCATGCTAAGGCACTTAAGCCCAAAACCATAGCTTTCCAAATTCCAGGTGAGCTGCAGTCTATCACAAAGGAAACTTAAGGTTAATAAAAGTCTCAGTTGCTGACACCAGCATGCACTTGGTACCTAATGTTGAATTCTGGGTATTCTACTGATATAGCTCTACTTTTTCAGTGCTGACAACATCACTGCCTACCAACTGCCAGAGCTCTCTCCAGATCCATGACGCAATCCTTGCAGGTGTGGTGCTTGATCCAGTTATTTATACACCAGAGTCACAGCCTAAAGAGATGCAAGCTTTAAGCACAGCAAAAAGTGGCAGGAAAAGCTGCTAAAAGTGCCTTAAGTTTGTAGTATAGTTTAATGGTGAAGATATGTATGCTTATGAGGGAGATGCGTGTCTAGATCTCCCTCAGGCAGAAGAGACAACCAATGCTCTCAAAGACCACGGAGCTTCCAGTAGGCTTTCAGAGAGAACACTCTTAATGAGGGAAGAGTAGGACATATCTCCAGGTTTTACGTCCACCTCTTATTCACTTAGATCCATTATAATAAGTTTATCAAAAGAATTAATTAAAAGTGTATTATTGAATTTTGATTATATTAATTGCTTTAGGTATAACTTGAATTAGTCTTTCTTATATGATGTGCTAATCTGAAAGTTAGTAAAGCTAAGAAGCACTGTCCAGCAGGAACTGGCTATTGTGTGTATTTAAAATTAAGGATCTTAAGCATAAATGGCATTTGGAGTCCATAGTTTATGCTGTCCATCTTTCTAAAAAGTTACTGACACAGGCATCTTGGTTGCCCACAGCCTGCAAATTAGTCTCCAGGCTACTTTTATACTGGTTTAACAATTACTAATAGCTATGATACTTGAAAATTTAACACATCATTTTATTCAAATAAATTTTAAGGACAAACCCCTTTTTTATTAATTATTAAAGCAGTACAAAAGCAGGCTGAAGACACTGGGATTTCACTCTGGTTCTGTCAAAAATTTTACCTTACTGTCAAACAGCTGCCTAAAAGAATTAGGAAAAGAAATGGTGAATGAAATTTTTTAAAAATTTATTCAGTTTAAGCAATTGCAACCTCTAGGTCAAGTCTTGGCCATCATGAACCAGCTGAAATTGTTACGTTTGTCTTAGACCTACAGTCCAATATTAGCTTCTACCAAATACTTCTCTTGTTAGCTAGATAGATTTGTCATCAACATGTAACAATTGCAAAAGAAAATGGTTGGATGACAAACCATTGATTGGATGGCAAATCCTTTGCAAACATACTTTTTTTTTCACATCTCTTAAATTGCTTGGATTCACCCTTTGCCAAGATTTGGTAATGAGAGGAGCTGGCTACAAAAGGGTTGCTGTGTCCTTTGTACCTGTTTGGAAGGCTATGTTGTCAGCAACCCTATCATGTCAGTTACTGAAACCCAGTGGCTTAAATTTAGGCCAATTAGCATACCATATTCAAATGAATCAACAGGGAAGCTATCCACAAGTTTAAGGACAGAACAGCCAGCAAGTCTGTAAAGAATCTTACATCTTTACAAAAGTGCTTCCAAGCAGATGCACATTCCCTCTCTTTATAAGAGCATTTGAATCCACATGTCACTGTATTTCTAGTTATTCACAACAATGAAAGACAGGAGCAGTTTAAATTTAAGAACTGGAAAGATCTCAGTACCACTTTTTGCTCAGTGGTATCAAAAACTACTGACATGATCAATCTTGTCATAACTGAGAAATGTTATAATTTTATGGAATTTCCATGGATAACTCTGAAGAGATCTAAAAGCAAGTAGTCAGTGGCCTAGGAAACTTGAAGTCTCTAGCTTCTTCAAGGGTTGCTTCAGCATAGGCCTAAGTAGAGGAAAACATTCTCCTTGAAATGCAAAGTTATTTAATGGAAAGTGTGGCTGACAAAGGTGCTATGTTATGGTCCTGAGCTGTGAACATCTGTCTGTGATGCATGTTGACTTCACCACATATAAGTGACTTGTACCAGAGATTTGGTGACAAGCAACGGGAAGCTGGTAAATTCATAGATGGCCACAGCTGTCTGATCACGTATTGCAGAGTTCTTAGACTATTTTCTATCTGAGGGATGTTTAATTTATCATACATGAAATAATGAATTCATAGAATGAAATTCTTCATAATGAATTTCCCACAATCACAAAAACTGTTTAATGAAAAAATTAAACACAGCTAATACACTGCTTGACTATTTGAACTGAGGAATGAGTAAGTCTAGTGACTGAACTTCTTTTTGTCTAAAATAGAGATGAAATACAGACAGCCTGAATAATTACTTGTTTAGGTATAACAGGAAGAATTACTTTTCAATAATTTTTATTCTAGGAAAATATACTTATCAGAAAAATATCAGGTTTGCAGTTTTTGTCATGTACGCCAGTCTGTCAGGAGAGTCTTTAATTGCATATTATAAGCAAAGGCATTCAGTCCCTTAAAATACATTAAAGAAAAGTTAGAGCAGGTACCCAAAGCTCCTTTTGAACTGATGAACATGCTGAACTGTTTTTGTTAGAGGCTTATGAAGGGAATCTAGCTAACAACAGGCCACAAAACTGAGAATACAGACACAATGAGCTGCATGGGTTTGCCTCTTTGTGCTAAATTTATTCCGTTAGTGGATCCAAGATAGAGCAATGAGGCAATTCCTAAAAAGGGCTGAGAAAGCTGAGCTGTAAGGGACTGAGTAGTATTTTCTGGCTGCCACTTGCTTCTGTCTCAGAAGAGAGAGAGCTAAAGGCGAAGGACCCTGGATACCTGAAACCTACTTGACTGGAGATTACTTTGCTTACATTTACTGTGCAGTTTTCATTTGAAGAATGAAATGGAGGGAAGGGCCTGGCTACATTTTGGAGCTTCTATTAATTCCTGTTGGAGTGATATGCCTAGAAATTTAAAGACCATTAATTTCTTCACCATGAGTTAGAGGTTGAACATTTCAAACATAATTCTTTAACATGGTCTTCCTGTGCACAATATATCCCCATGTCCAGAAAGGTTACAATGGCAACTGACTGGAACCTTAATAAAAAAATTAGAAATCCATCATACCAGAGAGTTTTGGTGATTATCTGTCACTTCATGTAGCTAGTGAGTCCTCGCAATCATGAAAGCAACGGTCCTTGTATTCATGACAATCATCACCGCTCTGCACAGTGCCTTCTACTTCTAGCCAGTCCTTTCTATCTGTTTAGTAATCTGATCCTCTATAGACTTGCAAAGGCTTTGAGATGTGCAGTATTTGTAAATAATAGTCAGTCTGGGACATGTTAATTTCCAAATACCATTATTCTACCAGTGAGATGATCCAGTTGTCTCCAGAGCACAGTCCTCCAATATGGTGGGCATGGGAACACATGCGCAGTCTTTTGTATTTACATGGCTTCTGCTGACACTAAGGTAATACAAAGAACTGACACTATTGTATAGGAACAGGGAAAGTAGGGCATTTTAATTATAGCATGACAACTTAGTAATTTCTGCCTTACAGGTCATTTCCAGTACTTTTCAATTACTCCTTTTCTTCCACCTTTCATTATTGCATAAGAGTTTTTCTGAAGTCAAGTATTTATACCTTTCTAAGAGAGCTTATAAGATGCACAAACCAAAAACCTGTTTGAGGTTACAATTTATATAAATTTATCTTACATAAATCATGCTATCCTCCTGGCCAAACATCACATCAGCTCCCCAGGTTCTTTCTTTACTAGGTAAGGATTAACCACTCTCTCTGCATTGCTTGGTCTCCTTTCTGGGTAAGAGAGGAGCACGCTTTTTCACGGCCACCTGAGCTATGTGTCTTAGTTTTGGTTGTACTGTTTGGTCAAATTAGCAACCATACCCTCTAGTCTTCAGCCGTTGCCAGGTACAGCTCTTCAGTGTCAGTGAGCAGAGTCAAACAAGACTCTCTCCAAGCCATGCAAAGTTTCTACCAGGTACCAACTCACTGTCCCTACTTCTTTTTTATCCCAGTCATAGGTTAATCAGCCTGCAGTTGGAAGGAAGGTTCTTACTACCTCCATGGAGCAATGTATTACAGTACAGGTCTAGACCAATTAGTTTCTTGGCAAATCTCTCTTTTTTTTTTTTTTTTTTCTCTCTGATACTGAGGGTCAAACACTTTGAAATATCCAGTCAATTTTAATGAGTTTGGCAAAATAAAGCTAAAGCTGTTCTTCAATGAGTGTTAGGATTTAGGTATGTTACTATACTTATTTATACTCTTCACTAGCAATCCGTTTTTTGCTGCTATCGCAGGTAAGATATTGAACCACCTTCAGTCTGACTTCAGTCAGTAAGTTATTGAGACCTTCAGTCTGACTGATCAGACTTCTGCTATGAATTTTATATTTACACAGAAAATGCAAAAATAAATTATTCAGGAAACAAAAATAAGAGAGCAAAACCCCACAAAACTGAGACAAGTCTTACTTTAATTACTTTTTATTTGAAATTTTGGTGCAGGTGAAGCTGGGATAGGAATAAATTCATGTGCAAATGAACTCAGGGCAATTTTTTCATTTTTTCCCTCCAAGACATCCTGGGAAGTTTTCAGGACGACAGAAAACTAAGTGTAAGTTAATCAGTGGCAGATTAAAAATGTGATTTTTACTGTAAACTGTGTGTTTTCATGCTGCTTATTCCTATGCCTCCACCCCATGTGAAGCCATCTGTTGTGTAAACATAGCTACCTGGGAAAGGAGGACAGCATGTACAGACACTAATCTGAACTCTGAAACTTCTGTTTTGCCAAGTTGTTGGTCAGATTAGTTCCCTGGTTTTATCCACAGGCTGTCCTCACAAGCAGTTGCACTGGCAATACTAAGAATGGGGATAGCGGGGGATTCTGTGATGCAGAAGTAGGGCTGGGTCAGTGTACTGGTTTTGGCTAGGACGGAGTTAAGAAATGAGGAGCAGCTAAATCAAATGTAGGATCATACCACTGCTGAGTGTGGACCTTTATTTTCAGGAAGGAGACATTACAGCAAAGTATGTACAGACTATGGAATTTCAACCATACCAGGGACTCTGACGGTGAAATTGAGTTTATGGGATCTATTGACTTTTTTTTTCTTCCTCATCTCAAGCATCATTCAGGATAATAAAATTATTAAATTTTCAAGACACCAGCAGTCTTCTCTTGCAATACCTTCAATTTAAAAGCTTAGCTCATAGATCTGCTGTGATATGGTATAACATCCGTGCTGGCAAAAATATAAAAATGATGCCATCTGTTGTTGGATTGGATACAGATGTCAATTCTTTTAACTGGGCAGATTAGTTAATCTGAATTGTTCACAGCAGAAGTAGGCACAGTATCCTGAATGTTCACATCCTGGATTGGCAATCACAGTGATCCAATGGGTACTGAATCATCGCTCAGTAACTGAAAACATCTGATAATAACAAATTAGACATTTAACTTTCAACCTTTTAAACTTCCAACCCCCTGGATTAAATGGGAATATGCTTCTCGTAACTGGAAATCAGTCTGAAGGCTTTATGATTAGAGGGAATAATATCTACTAGTAATAAATGTGGACAAACTATTTTACATTTATTCTACTCCTGTATATCAAGTTATAATTTAGTTTTCCACCTCTCTTTCCTGCTAGTGCTTTAAAGAAGTTCATTTCCTGTATCAATAAAGGTGAAAGCATAAATGTTGTGTTGTAAGAATCAATTGTTAAAGGTTTAATGAAAATTCTGTGAACCCAAGAGAAGGCCATATTTAAACTCAATGACAATGTCCCATGTCTTTTTTATACCATGCCAGTTCAAAATTTGTATGAGAGATAATGATGCATTACATGTAAAAATATTATTACAGTCAGTGTAATATCCACTGTGATGCTTATTTTACATTACATTCAAATAATTTCTACAATTTTGACGCAAGCAGCTAGACAAAAATCTGGAGTATTGCCAGTTGTTCTAATTAGGAAAAAGAGTGCCGATGCCCTTTTTAACAACTCCATGTATTTTATTCAAAAGTAGCCTGATATTTTTCTTGTTTGCATTAACTCCTGTTTTCCTGAATGCTGGAAGAACCGACCAAGAACATTTATCCCCTGTCCATTATCTTATGCCATGTCAGTTGTGCCCACATCAAAAGCTCATTCTCATGCCTGTTTTTAGGGCTAAATCCGGGTCTTCATGAGTCATGGAATCACGGAATCTTCAGAGTTGGAAGGGAGCTCTAGAGATCATCTAGTCCAACTCCCCTGCTAAAGCAGGAATGCCTAGAGCACATCACTCAGGAATGCATCCAGGCGGGTCTTGAAAACCTCCAGAGGAGGGGACTCCACAACTTCCCTGGGCAGCCTGTTCCAGTGCTCTGTCACCCTCACCGTAAAGAAGTTTTTACGTGTGATTGAACCGAACTTCCTGTGTTCTAACGTGTGCCCATTGCCCCTCGTCCTGTCACTGGGAACCACTGAAAAGAGCCTGGCTCCATCCTCCTTCAACCCGCCCTTTAGATACTTGTAAACTTTAATCAGGTCTTCCCTCAGCCTTCTCTTCTCCAGGCTAAAGAGTCCCAGCTCCTTCAGCCTTTCCTCATAAGGGAGATGCTCCAATCCCTTAATCATCTTAGTTGCCCTTTGCTGGACTCGCTCCAGCAGTTCCCTGTCCCTCTTGAACTGGGGAGCCCAAAACTGGACACAGTATTCTAGTTGTGGCCTCACCAGTGCAGAGTAGAGGGGGAGAATGACCTCCTTCGACCTACTGGCCACACTCTTCCCTATGCAGCCCAGGATTCCATTGGCCTTTTTGGCAACAAGGGCACATTGCTTGCTCATGTCAAGTTTCACACCATGAACAAAAGGTGCATTTGGCTTCTTACTCCCATGCCCTAGTAACAGCCTTGGCATCTCCTGCTTTTGCAGTGTGCTGCTATGGCATCTTGCCCTGCACCTGGTATATGCAGGAAAACCAGGTGTATGCAAGATGTCCTGCTACCATGGCCCCGAAGGCAGATGCTCACTTTTACTGATTTAGCTTACTATTGAAATGTAGGTTACGGAGCATTGTTCACTAGGAAGAGATGAAAAGTGTACTCCGTACTGTGGCTGCTGAACTGTGAACTGTAGGAGATCCTAGATTACTGTAAAGAACATCCTGAAAAAGGGCACAATTGTGTGATCCCCACGTCATAAGGATCGTACTTGATTGATCTTTTCACTTCTAGCAGCAGACAGAAAAAGGAATAATACAGAAAGGCTTATAGTAGAGGAACAAAGAAAATATGCTTCCAAAACCCCGTGAAATTAACCTATGTAAATATCATTGAACTGACTCTGGAATGCCTTTGCTTCCATTCTGTCTCACTTAAATAAGATTGAGCATAAGCAGCTGTTCTATACAATGAAAATAGCTTGTAACAGTTACTGGCAAATTTTGGGCAAAACCATTTCTAAATTAGTCTTTGCATTTAAAAATTTTAAAGGAGAAACAAATGTTTCTCTGTTGGGCATGCCATCTTGTAAAGGGGAAGACATCCATTCAAGTGCCTGTTCAGAATCAGGCAATTAATGTATTTGATCTCTTTGTAGCCTCCAGCCAAGATCCGCATCTGCCAGTTTTTTGGAATATGCTGGGGTGGGTTTCCCACTGTCTCATCTGCTGAAGCTTGCAAGCTACACATGAAACACCTGCACTTGAGAGCTGTTGCAACTGAAAAATTTCTATTTCAGTTAGCATTTATTTTTATAATGTCAAAGTTAAAAAAAAAAGGTTAAACAACTTCAAGCGGTAAGGGTTGTAAAAGGGCTGTAAGATGGTTAATCACAACAGAACAACTAATTGTCACAGTACAACTAGTGACTGGTAAACCAGATCTGTCCCACAGGCTGCTGGTATCCAGCCTCATGTCAAGGGCACCTGAGTGCCTGCCTGCCCTGCCACAGAAACTTCAGAAGATGCTGCAGCTGGGGCTGCTATGACAGAGATGCTGCTGCTCAGGTGTCCTTCTACCCTGACAGAAGCATCAGCAGCTGCACAAAGAGAATAAGCAGGGCTCTAGCCTCCAACTGCATCCACTTGGGGACTGTGCTGGGGACGGATGAGATACGCAACAGTGGTTGCATCTTCATATCCCGAGTATCTTCCCTGGAACAAAGAAAGGTGTGTTTCAGTAATTTCCCCCAAATAAGGTGATTGTAGGTATATTCAAGCATCCCTGAAAATCCCAGCCCTGGCTTTTCTTTTAAAGTCTTAAATAAACATTCAAGTTAGTATTTGTCATTTGCTTTTAAATTCTGTCTGATGTTTTCCTTGAAGTAACAGAAAAGGAAGGACTGCCTCCGTATTTGGAGCTGAAAAGACATTCTTGCTTGTTTCAGGATGTAATGCTGAAATACAAGGAGAATGGTCTGATTTCAATCAAACGACATTTTAATAATTTAGTCTGTTTAATCTATTATTGAAAGACTCCTATAATGCAGCTCTAGAAAACCTTCCTATACTAAACTGAGGGTTTTTTTCTGGCCTTGTATCAGAGGTTTCCAATATTCTTAATTTATCATAGCTAGGTTATAAAACCTATAAAATTAACAATATATGAAGCTTCAATATTTCATTTGATCTTAATGAGAATGGTCCACTAGAGCCAGTAAGTTTTTCAAAATAGATTAAGCTACAAAAACCAAATAATTAAACACTGATTTATTTTTAAAACCAGACCATCACTCTCAGATTTATTCAGCACTTTCTACAGTTAGAATATTAGTATGCATACGTAAGACTTTATTTAAAAGTTAATCCTCTGAAACACACTTCTCATGGAAAAAGAAGTATATCAATATTTACTGATTGTGCACCTATGAATTCTCAAATGATTTGCAGGCCTGTAACTCTGACAAGGTTATTGGAAAGGAAGGTGATCCTTTAAATTCCAGCAATTCTCATTCAGTGAAGGTCACTTATCAATCAATTGAATGTCATTTCATAAACACCTCTGAACAACTGTGTTCTATTATCTAAATGGGAAGGAGAGGTGTTAATGGGTGTCTAAGGGATGAAATCAATTTAGCTTGGAGGCATTCAGCTGTTAGAACAGTTGTGAACATGTCTGGCTGCTAATATATGCTGATTAGTATTAATATCATACGATGTCTGAAATGTGGCTGGCATGACATTTCTAAACCAATAAATGGTGATTACAGCTCTGTTTTCTTTACTCTCTTATTTGAGTAATCGCTTCTGGCTGTGTGGACTATCAGGTTTGCAGCACGGGCAGTACTGAGTTTGAAGATCTGTATCCACAGACATTCTTGTTGCTGTGATCCTGCTGGAGAAGGAAAATAAAGAGAATTTGACCTGTTATTTACTGGCAGCAAAGGGTTCTGCATAGCCCACTGAGAAAGTAACAAGGATCCCCACTAAAGTATTAGAAATATAAGCATATCATAGTATGCTTGATACTTATGCTGATGACGTATACTGGATGTGTTGATGCTAACAAATTGGAGTTTTCAAGTGTTGAATTACAGAAATCTTGCCTTTGTAGTCCAGTCCAGTTTCTCTTTGTGATTTTTATTTTTTTTCCTTAACATCATGCAGATATGACAGAAAAGTTTAGTGCCAGAGGGAAGACAACACTAATTAAAAATATCAACAAAACAAATGTTTTGTTGTCTTTGCAGATGAGTAATTTGTCTGCTGTGCCATTTCAGTAAAAGAATGCAGAGGGATTGGGAAAAATCATGATTTCCAGACTCTCTGCACCATCCTGGTGTATTTCAAATACTCCAGTGATGGCAGCTCTGCAACAGAGGTAAACTTGGGCCACCTGTCCTAGAAAAAGAATCTCTTCTAAAAACCCTATTCAGAAGAAGAGACGATAAAATCGGTTCCCAGAAATATCTTGATCTGATTCAAGACATTCAGTGATTTCTGAAAGAACAGGCAACAAAGAGTCAGAACATGAGTGGGGAAAGGCAAAATATTAAGCAGTTATCATTATTAAGTCCAAATAAGTGCTACAGATAAAATTGGAAGTAGAAAAAGATAGGATTTCAAGTTCCTATAAGGAAGATAGGATCCTGAGAGAAGATAGGTTTTCAAGTGTCTTTATCTAAGCTTGATAATGCAAGTTTTTTAAGCCTGGGTCATCGAGGAGCAAATAGCTAAACTGATGAAAATTACAAATAATTACATTTTTATACACAGGATCCCTACTTGTGAAAATCACAAAGTGTACATACCTTATGTGCAAGGGGAAACAATTTCTAAAAGCTGCTAAGTCTTCCTAAGAATTGTTTTTAAACATTATATTGAATCTAAACTGTGCCATATAGCTTAATTTAAAATACTCTAATAAGAATTTATTCTAAAAAAAAAAAAGGGACAAATTGGAACAACTTAAAATCGCAGTACCTATTATATGCCTAATACAACTTCAAGGTTTGTCTTGGGTATTGAGTCAGCCAAGGTCAAACTGGAAAACACGCTCAAATGCCTCAAAAAATAAATTGCTAAGCATCAGTTCCAAACACAGTTGTCCCCCCACCATACATGAATGAGAGAAAATTATCATTTTATGATGCTGGCATGCCATTAAGGAACATTTGGGGTAATAGGATCCATCACATCACCTTGGGTGAGTTATACTTTCTGTCTTATCTACTTGTCATACAGGGAAGAACAGTCAATTTGCAGAGAAAAAAAGTACATAGAACATAAGTAAAAAAGTATGTCTGTAAGTAAGCAAGATCTCTGTTAATTGATGGAAATCAGTCCTTAAACTGTATAGAAGAACACTGGGAATATCTGCAAGTTGGTTCTCATGGTGATAACCTATACTTTTTAACATGAAAAATCTATAGATCACATATTTTCTTAGCTTAGGGTAGCTTGCACATGCATTCATCCTCTGGCAACCTGCTCCAAACAAAACCAAAGTCTTCACCTCTTATGTGTCTTTTTTTTTCAGGTTAATCCAGCAATTGTGTGTATGTATTCAGCAAGATAGACTGATGGGCTTTTTACTGATACAAAACTATGGGGTAACCAAGACTGAAGCATGTGGATTTCATTTGTAAGTAATTACAGCCACTGTTTAGTTTTCCTTAAAGTAAACCAGATGAAATAAATATTACTAATTACTAACACAAAGCAGTTAACAGATACAGATTTAAGGCAATAGTATAGTTAACTCAGTTGTGGTTCTTATTCCAACTCATAAACATAATTATTCCTTTATTTGTCTTTGCAGTGAAACTGTCGAAACTCTAGAGCTTGGGAAAGAAAGAGAAAATACAGAAGCAGATTTTAAACAATCAAAGAAAAGTAAAAGAGAAAGAGATATTATTAAAAAAGAAAAAGAAGATATTCAAATGCAGAAAAACCATCCTCATACTCTTGTCCAGTGTAATTATTGAAACATTAACATTTTCCAAAGATAATTAAGTAAATAGTAAAAACGATGGAAAGGAAACCATTTTTTTTTTTCAGAATTAATCTACTTTCAAAACAGAATTTTGGAACATACAGAAGATCAGCAATATAATCTTAATGAAGTTCAACATAATTTTAAAAATATCATTCATGCTCATATTTCTATTGAGACAATATGAAGACTTGAAAAATCTCCCTTACGTTTGGGGCAATTTGATTCAGAAGTAAAACCGGATAGCTGGGTTTTTTTTAGCTACTTCAGCTATGCCTGAACTCACTTACATATTGAAAACCAGGTGATATTGTTCATAACAGTATTTCTTAGTTACCAAACAAAAATTCAAATTAAATTTCCAGTTGCTGAGCTTATAAAAATTTGAAGAAGCAAACTCTTTAATGAAGTTACAGGCCTAGGGTATTTTTTCCCTGCTTATTTTGAAAGCATTATTTTGTTAAAAATATATTTTTAATGTATTTCTAGCGTCAAAGTTATAACTGCAAAACAATAAAGCAATTTAACAATTTAACATAGTCAGAAATGCTATCATTTTTCCATGTATTTAAAATTATGCATCTCTCTAAAAACCTTTAAAAAAAGATTTTGAAAGTATAGATTTTTTTTTAACCAAACAGAAATAATAAGCACTTCAGCCAGAATAAACATACATTATTTAGAAAAGACTTCAGATGTTATATTCTTCAAAAGTGTAATTGTTTTTCTTTATTGTAGTATTTTTAAACAATACATATTTTTAAGAATACGAAATAATGGAGGTGTGTTAGAGAACAGAGGAGGATGACTGACAATCATCTGTACAAGTGGGTACCTTTCAGCGAGACAGATGCCTGAGAGAAGGCAAATTTTCATTACCTGTGTCGAAAGTCCTCTGCGTCTTCTCTGAGGAGACCAACACAGACACAGAGCAGCTTCTTTGCCTCTTGAGGAAACATAAGGGATGCAGAAAGCATACCTGTGAGCAGTAAATTGAATAAAAAACAGCTTTGGGATGAAATGTCTTCATCTTGGGCCACCTGTATTTCATGTCGTACCAAAGCCTTGCCTTTAAAAGTTTTAGTAGCTCTTCTGTGAAAGGGATTCAAGACAGAGAGAGCTTAACCTTCCTTGTAGTCTTCATGGACTTGCTATCTTAGTCTATAACACACATCTCTCTCAATCATAGCAAATTTCCATGTTCATGAAATAGCAATGCCCGAACTCATGCTATTGTGCTGTCCGTAATATACATCATTTTACCTTTTCAGTTCTTTCTCATGGGAACCACAAAGCTTTGTTCTTGTAATAAAGGATGAGCAAGGAAGGGTACACTTTTTCTTTAAGCATTCACAGCTGTGATAGGAATGGATGGCCTCATTACTTGATGGTCCATGATGCTTTCCCTCTGTAGTTCTACTGAACCAGGTTTTATATCACTAGTATATCCCATGGCCCATATCTTTGAATTCATGTGTCAGGCTAAATTTTTCAATTGCTGCCATACAAAAGGTTCTGCAAGAAATACAGGTGTGCATGATATTAATGACATAGGCTGAGTTAAAAAAAAAAAGAAACAGAAATATTTAGGAACCATTTTATCTCACTCCAAACTTGATTCTTAATCAAGAATCTTAAACGAGATTGGACTCTGAGAGTACTTTGGTAGGAGATTTAAAAAAAAAAAAAAAAAAAAGTCTTATTCAGAAGAAAAACTATCTAACTTGGCTTACGGAAATATCCAATATTTTGTACTACTGTTTAACACTGCCTCTGCCCCATGATGTTGCCTGGAGTCCTACCATCCTTATTTCTGTAGTATCCATTGGGATGCTGATGTGATAAAACATGAGTAAATGGAATTTTAATAGGTGAAGAGGTCAGATCAGATTTAATTAAGAGACTACTTCTATTGCCGTGACAGAATGACATTGCACAGAACAGTTTTTCCACAAATGTCTTAGATGTGGTACCTCTACCTACTCCAAATTTCAAAAATATCAATTAAGTGGAGATTATGATTGAAAGAGCTTCAGGGTTCACAAACATGAACACAATGAAGAAACAAAACCACAGCAGTGAAAGTAGTGTTTTTCTGCCTATCTGGGCATGCTAGCTGGATTTGCTAACATACAGCATAACACTACACTCTAACTGAATATCTGGGGTGTATCAAGACAAAGACCCTTTTGTATCCTTATCACCTGAAAAAAGAATTGTTATAGGTTCAAGAGACAATTTAGGATTGTACTATATAAAAGGGGAGATAAATAGATATAGATATAGATGATATAGATACATGTGTGTTTTTTACCTTTGACTCATGACTTCTTATTAATGGCATGCAAGGTTATACTTTCATAGACATGTTACTGACTTCTTTATGTAATGTTTTCACCCTTTTGTGATAAAATGGTGATATTCAGTGCTTTACAAGAAATTACCAGAGCAAAATATTTTCATAAATTAATTCCTACTCTTCATTTTACATGTCCAAGTATAAATGAGTAGCAGGGTGGCAATGACCAAGACAAGCCATACCACTGTGCAACTTTCTAAGCTCTGATGTATTTGGACATCTGGATGTTATAATTTTCACTGTGCCTAAAAGTCATCATATAAAAGAGATAAAGATTGTCTCCGTTTTGGCCTTAAGCAGCACATCACTGACAAAAGTTTGTCCAATTAGTTTATGCTGTGAAACAGAATTTCACTATATTTTCTAAATTTGCAGGAAAAAAGACAATTTAAACCTACCATAGGTCTCAAGCTGGTAACTCCTAAGGCTTTTAAGTTTGCAAGTAGCTTAAAACTGGCCTGTTGTGTTATGCCCTAAAGCAACACAGCGGTGTTGAAACTGTGTCTAATTAACCTCCTGCTAAACTTGAAATGTCAGGAAGGAATATCACTAAACCTCAAAGGCTTTTTAACTTGGTATATATGGGCAGTACTGGTTTCTCTACAATGCAAGTCAATTGCACTAAAAATTGACTAGACAGTAATGGATAGGTAGTTTTTAAAAGCCAGGATTATGCCAAGTGGGAATTTTAATTTTGTGTTTATTTTCAACCTAATGGCTTAGGCAGAATCTAATATGTGAAAGTACTTTTCTGCTCTACAGTTTTTAAAGTGAGGTTTGTTTGTAAGCAGTTGCTTTTTTCTACTGTGGAGCTTTCTCCTGCTGCATGTGCCTAGAGCACTTTTAATTCATATAAATGTTGTAAAGAGAAGTGATCGTGTGTAGTAATTTTAATCTGAACATTTTATTTATGTGATTTAATTCTTGATACTCAAAAGCCATATCTGGATATTAGGCAAAAATATTAATTAACATTTTTCTAGGTAGCTTAGTAAAACCAGATGAGAGGAAAAGTGGAAGCTTAGAAATGAAAATGCCCTCTATGAATCTCTGCGTGGCTCGGCAAATATTAGTTGTCACATATTGATCTTGCACATGTGCATCAGAAAATAGAGAATAGGAATTTCAATATTTTAATTACTTGTGGTCAAATTTACATTTCCACATGCAAGAAAATTGATTGTTTCATTAAAATAAGATTTATTTGACTGCAGTCCCGGAACTCTATGAACAGGGAGGCATATATATTGTTCCCAGGTTTGTCTTTCACTATTTATAAATTATCTTGCTCACATTTGAACAAATTTATCGGGAGGCTCAAGTTTAACAGCAACTCACCCTCTCTGGATAGGTTTCACTGTAAGGACTAAGATTTAAGAAGGTTGGTAACCAATCCCACCCCGCCCCAGCTGGCCTTCCCTCCCTCCTCAGGAAAAACCTTAAGTGTATTTTACCAGCAGAAAACTTCATTTTCTTCCTTCCTAAAGGATACTAGTATACACAGTATCTTCTATTACTTCCCAAAACTGACTACTGCGGAAATGAATGACCCAGTGGTCAAGGTCATGGATGAGGAGAAAGTGTCTGCATCTAAGGAACCTATGGAAATATGCATAACTCTTTAGAGTCCTGTAGGACATGTAGAGAACTCTCTATCCACCTGTCACTGCTTTCAAGCCTAAAATGTAACACATGAGGATGCAGATTTAGTTTGAGAGAAATATCTTTCCATTTCTACTGTCTGTGAAAACTTACTCACCATTCTGGACTTCACTTCCCCTCACAGCTATTTTCCTTTATCTAGTGCTACAGATGCAGAACACCAGCGCTAGCTCTGAATGGTGACAGTTGGCTCTGGCAGAGCTCAGTTCCTTAGGCTTAGCAATACAAGAAGGTGAAAATACTATCTCTGAGCTTTCTGCCCAGTTTTGGTTATGAGAGGATTTGGTAGTTTTGGACCGGACTGACAGTGCCTTCAGAGCCCTGTATGCGTGTTAATCACATCCCCCAGAGTTAATGTAGTGACCCTTGCTAGAAACTTTTGTGGTGCTTTCTGCAAGACAAATGGAAGGGGGTTGTACATTCGCTGAAGGCACAAATTAATGTGAAAATGCCTCTGCTATGTTGTTTCAGGATTTTGAAAAAAACCTTGCAGTATCTTTTATGGCAAAGAGATCCTGAATCTATATTCTTTAATTCTAGCAGACAATATACTGTCTGCAAGCCTTTCTACTGAATGGGATAGGCATCAAGCTTAACCACTGCACTGTATCGATTCATCATTTCTGTAATCTATATCTATTTTTCGTGGGTTACCCTCTGCCACCTAAAATACTCTCTTCACTTCATGGATGTGATAAATGGAACAAGCCCTTGATCTTCCTTTGTAGGCAGAAGTATACAATAAAATGTCTGGTGATTACTGAGGTCAAAATTATGTTGTTGATTACATGGAGTTCAACAGCTTTGTGCTTTTAATTTCGTCATTTCATTTTTATTTTTAGTATTTCTTCTTGCCCCATATAAACTATCAAATTTTAAAGAGATGTAACTATGTCCTGTTTTGAGAATAATACTACTACTACTCTTGTGATTTTTTTTCAAACAAGCTGTAATAATCTCGAGAAATATATGCGAATAGGAATTATCACTCATAAATAACTTCTAATACTCAAAAATAATGGATACCTGACTTTTCCCCACTCCTCACCCAGAGACAATTACTTCCTGAGACAGTGAGTTAAATTTAAAGAATGTTTATAAAGTAACAGTGAGATTGTAAGAATGCAATTCTTCTATATTTTCCATTTTACTGACAGCCAGGTATCTGTTCTACCTCCCAGAAGACCATGCAAATGAGCAGGCAAAAAAATTCCCAAACAACTCTTATGGGACACATTGCTCTGCCTCGCTGAGTTAGAATTACAGTTCCTAGTGAGATAAATGGGTCCTGTATTTAAAATGTCTTAATTACCACCTGCTTGACAATATATTTCTTAAATTTGGCAGATTTGTGGAGCTTCCTTTTGTTTTGCCAGGTGTTTGTATTCTGCCCTTGAAATTTGAACTCAAAGTCTTACATTTACAGAGGAATTTGACTCTGTCCTTGAAACTGTTTCACATTAAAAGTAGTTTTTAAACAACAGCCTCTGGCTCATAACTGAAAGAAGTGAGAAAGAGAGAACTAGTGGTTAGGTCGGACCTCGAGGCAAGGAAATTACTTTCCTTCCATTGCAGAAGCAAGAGATAAGCGGTTAAACTGCTTTGCTGCCTTTCACCACTTCTTATTGAGAGTGCATTCAGAAGTAACTTTTGTGGAAAGACACAATTTCTCTGAAGAGTAGACTGACTAAAGAGGTTGCAAAAAATAGGAAGGAAGAGTTAAAACCAAGCAAGCAAAACTAGAACATCTGCTTCAACTTCTGGAAACTTTTGTTACACATGTAAAACAGAAAGTCTGAGTAAGTTAGTTCTCCAGTATGATGAAGGTGTGCTTGGAATGATAGGAACCCACTGAGACTACCCAAAACACAGACACCAGACTTCTGGTGAAGTAAGAGTACACACAGATTTGCTTCATAATTTCAGTGGAGCCTGTGCGTACAAGGGATGTCCTTCACCTCCAGCCATCCCCCATACATCTACTTGTCCTCTATCGAGAGGAGGCAGTGAAAGCAGATGTTTCCCTTACATGAGGAAACTCCTCTGTTGGAAATCACAANATAGGAAGTTCCACCTAAACATGAGGAGGAACTTCTTTACTTTGCGGGTGGCAGAGCACTAGAACAGGCCGCCCAGAGAGACCTTGTGTGTGTAACAGAGTATCCCCTCGGTTGTATATAAAGGCTGTAACGTGTTAATTTTCAATTGGGTTTGTGCAGGGTGTTGGTTTTCTGTGGTTATTTTCTTGTGCGTTCTGCTTATGTGACCTTCTGGGAACACATCTGCATTTTAAATACTGTATGGCATACCAATTTTTGGAAACAACAGTCCACAGTATTTTCTTCTGAAGTGACATTCACAGGTCAGACTTGCTGGAAATTGTTCCACTGTCACTTCCCTTTACTTCAAAATGCTGAGTTAATTGCTTCTTTCTCAGTATCAGTGCAAGTACTTCCTTTTGATAACTTAAAGGTACGTAAGCAGTATGGCACACGCATATTTTGTAAACATTCAGGGCCCCAAATAATTTTTTAAAAGGGTGTTGCTGGCCAGAGTGTTGGGATCGCAGAACAAATTACAGCTAAGTTTAAAGACATATTTGCAGTCATGGCTGAACAGCGCTAAGGTATTAGTATGTTATCTTTCACATCTGCACGTGACCTTGAAACAAGGTCAAATTGTATTCCAGCTGCTCATTTTGCTATTCAAGATGATAGACCATCAATGCATTCTCTGAAAACTCAAAACCAGATATTAGCATGATTACTAAGTTGGAAAGAGAACTCCTACAAGGAATTACTCTTTTAAACTTTACCTCGAAGGCTGAAAATCCAGGACAGGCTTATTATAAAGAGTGAATTCAATAATACTAAATTGCATGTTTATATTGAATATTAATGAAGTTCTTTAGGAATTGACTTAGAATTAGCTCACCCAATCAGACTGCAGGCAGTCTGTGCAGTTGCTGACCCGTAATGATGGGATTCCTCTCAGCCATCCATTGTCTATGTTCTGAGTGGTTCTAGGTCGTTGGTTTGCATAATGGCAATGTTATTATTTCCCAAGCTAAAATGAAAATGTGCATCTCTCTAAACTGATCACTACAATATTGCCACTCTGACTGGCTCCAAGCCACAATTCTGAAGCCTTTTGTTTGTTTGTGTAGTCATGCATTCTCCGATCCAGATTTCCAGAGAGTTAAGGGTAACAAATGCTTGTGTGAAAATAAAGTGATAGTTGAAAAGTTGAAAAAAATAAAGTTTTGATGCGAAAACTGAGAGAGAAGGACAAGGATTGAAAGCACCTGCTCTTATTACACCCTTTCTCCTTCCTTTTTACCAATTCTCTTCCTTCCAAATTCCCTTTTTATGAGTGAGTACAGGTTTTCTCTGCAGAGTATTCTTGCTTACCACAGTTCTTTATATAAGAAGAATCCCAGACCCGGTTCAAAATAAAAATTCTCTGTAATAAACTATCATTTACTTTTCTTATCATATTTGATTCTGACATTTCCTTCTTACTTGCACTAAGATGCTGATATATTAGGCATGTTTAATTTTCAAAATGGTACATTAAGATCAATGTTAGAATCAAGCTTGAAATGCATAGAATTCAGATTAATTTAATATATTCATAACAGCCTAGACAGTGGATTTAAGACAGAAATGGGAAAAGGTGTAGGGGAAGCCTACAAGAATGATCAAGGGAATGAAGGACACGTATTATAAGAGATGTCTAGAAGAGCATCAATTTTGGCCTAACAACATTAATGAGGAAAAAGAACACAATTTGTCTTTTTGAACACATACATGACATATTAGGAAAAAATCCTATGGATATTGCTGACAGAAGACCAAATGGTTATAGAATGCTCATAGTATATTTAGGTTGTAAACTAGAGAATTGTTTCTGAGTATTAAAAGTGTTCTGCAACAGTTTTTCAGTAGGAATAGCAAGGGTTTGGGTTTCCTTATGAAAGTGTTGGTATAGCATGCTTGCCTGAAATAGATGAAGGCTGGATGTGATGAAATTATCTGAACAACAGGCATCTAAAGCTCAAATCTGGCAGAACTGCTAACAGAATAAAGGGAACATTGAAAAACTTGTCTGTTGCTGGTATTTTAAAAGAATTTTATCTCCTACTGACAGGAAGTAAATATCTAAGGAAGAAAAAGCCAACAGATGTTTGTCAAGCAGAGAACACCAAACTAAGTCTACATGTCTTTTTTGACACACGGTCTCAGTGGATAAAGGCAATGCAGCATATCTGAATAACACTCACCTAACTACACAGCACAGAAAATTCATGGAAACAGCAAGAAAATGCTGCCTTGTTAACAGTATAGAATAAGGGAGTACATTCTTTTCATATCAGGCAAACTCACAGCAATGAATGTAGTGATACCAGGATTCAATATGAAAACAATGTGTTTAGTAATGGCCTAGAGTATGATGTTAATTGAACAATAATTAACTTCAGTAATGAGAAAAACACAACAGTACAGCAAATACAAAATGTTCAATGTACACATGGTCTTATTTTTCTCATCGTGTTCTGATCTATGTGATAGATAAAAGTTAAATATAAAGCACCTTGCTACAATTATTATTTTTCCTTGTAATCTATTTTTTTTTGTCCACAGAAAAATCAATGCAAGCTATACCACATGTCTGATGCCAGAGAAAAGGCTGCGTAGGAGAAATTTCAGGAGTGATTAATGAATCACTTTTGATTCAATACTCTGGAATTAAAATATTTCAAAATTATTTCCTGCTCTTGTGACTTCATATAATTTAAGTAATTCAAATCTGAGTACATTCCACTACCTCAAAACCATGAATGCTTCTCATCNGAATAACTTCAGAACAAAGCTTGGATGAGAGAGTCAACTAAAACTCAAAGCAAAGAACTGTGAGAGAAAATTTTCTGGTTTAGCTATACATAAAAGAACCATATATTTGATAAATTTTGCTGCCTGCTGCTTTAAAATTTACCTTTAAAAGGGAAAACTGAACTAATAAATACATTTGAACAATGTTTATGGAATCTACATAGACAATGTTCATGTGACCTTACATTTGTAACAAGAATGAAAATAAATTCTGTGAAAAGAATTGAGTCAGTTCTGAAACTGATTGAAAATTAAATCCACTGAAATGATTTTAAACTACAGAAATGTAGTATAAAAAAAAAAATAGAGCCTCCTTGTTTGGTGAAGATACTTGCAAGTCTCTTGTCATGCTCAAGAGCAGAAAAGAGTCCCTGCTAGAAAAGGAATGCAGCAGTTACCTGTTTTTCTTCTCCATGTAACCCTATATACATGCCCAGCCTAACCCAACTCAGCTTTGAAAAGTCATTCCTGTAACAAAAATGTAGTTTATTCAAGGTAATTTTTACTGGAGCATATCATAGGCTAATGAGAATTTCTGTGCCTTCTTCACCTACCTGAACTCAAATAAGTTTCTCAAATTGTCCTTTAATTGAATTTTGCACTGTCTCGCTTTAAGACTTATTGCTGCAGTATGTTATGAAAACAGAATAAACTTCAAATCCGAACATTATCAGAAAAAGCTAACGCTCATCCATTATCAATGATTCTTGTTCCAATGGCAACTTAGGTACGGAACGGTACTTAAGCAACACAAGCATAAAATGAAAACTACTGGACAGAGAAAAATCAATTTTTTTCACCTCTTCAAGAAAACACCCTTTAGAGGATAGAAAGAGCAGACTGTAAATAGTTTATTACTTGACATTCAGTCTAATGCAAAGGAGCACTGATGCTGACAAATCGGCATGCTGCCAACGGTGCCAAACAGCTTACTGTAGCCCAGCAGTTTCTCCATTTGGAGACATTAACTGTTAGAAATATTGATGTGGAGGAGCAGAGGTCAGTATATAACCTGATGTTTTCAAAATGCAGGGTAGACTGAATATGACAAGGTACTCCCTTCAGGATTTTTCACTTCTGGAAAAGAAACAGGCCAGCATTAAGTACTGAATTTATAGTAAATGAAAAAAGTTGGAGACGCTTATGAGAAAGCCTAAATATGTAAATCACTAGGTTTAAATTCTCTTTCCTCTTCACTTCAAAATGATTTATTTGGGAACTTTCACCATTTGTATCTACTGTCACTTCTATCCCAAGCTAAAATGTACTTCTGGAGCTAGATTCCAACACGGTCTTTGGCAGACAGCTATTCAGTTGGTGCCTAAACCCATTGTATTGAGGTTTCACCAGCTTAGTTCCCCAAAACATAAGTTCTGACTTCTAGGCAGGAGCCAAACCTAAATTTTAACCATGCTAAGCTTCTTGGTACTCCAACACATGTATTCCAGTAGGATTTAGATACCAGATCCTCCTCTGCCATCTCTCTTTTGTTGCCAATGTGACAAGTATATTCAGAGCGTGATGATTTCTGTGAATCCAGTTCTAGGTGTTCCTAATTTTCTATGTGCAATGAACAGGATAACTAAGACACTTAATTCTAGATTATCAATGCCATTGGAAAAAACACTTAAGTCTTTAGATCGTGTTGTAAATGTATCCTTTTCCTTTAGCACTTCTATACTACTAGTCCAAGAAATGGCTTTTGCCATCTTTGCAAACACAGTTTTATTTATATTATTTTGAAATACAATATATCAAAAGTTTTATCCTAATTTCTTATACTGTAACTTCAAACCAGCTCTAACTTTTCAATACCCAGCTTCTGCTGAATATTCTTTTTTCAGGTACTAATCTTGGAATTAGGAATACTTTCATTTTTATCACTGGTTTTTAACTTCTATTATTTCTTAAAGACACATCCCACAGAAGAAGTAATAATTCAATCTACTGGCATATGTTATAGGTGGTCCATGACTTATCAACTCTCATCCAGTATGTAAGTGCACTGTCCTGTCCAGTTCCATATAGCAAGTAAACTACATTACTAGTTTTGTGATCCACAGAATCAGCTCATCTGTCTTCAGCAAAAGGATCCTGTCTTCTTCACGTTGTGCTCTGTCTTCATCTGCTTTACATGATGCTATAGGCTGATGAATTCAGAAGCTTGCTGGTCCTGCCTGCTGATTTCTCTCCTCATCTATGTTATTTATAAAACTGTCACATCTTTCAAACGTAATCTTCCTCTTAATCTTTTTATGCACGTTTCATACCTTCCCACAGCTGCTATCTCATGTACTTCCATGTGATGCTGTGTTTCTTCTTCAAGAGCGTAATTCTTCATATGAGAAGGGTTCATTTTTAGGTTACTATTTAGGCTCCATCTTCACCTGAAACAAAAGATCTTGGATCTAAAAGACAAGCAAGTAGTGTCTACTGCCAACTGACTGATGGAGAGAGGGACTCCTTATCAAAGGAGGGCGATGGTGTAATTTTTTAATTTTTTTTTTTAAGTTGTGGCATACCATGTATATTTTTAAATTTTTTCTAGGGTACTAACTAGTTAGAGCAGAGGGAATTTTCACAGTGGTTATACTGAGTCAAGTAGAGTTACTACATAATTGCCTTGCTCAAATTAGTAAATATAATCTGTTATATTAGCTGTATAATATAATAGCCATTATTGATAAATTTCTAACATTTTCCAATCTTAGTAAAATGCACATACTGCCTACACTCCCAGTGCTGGTGGAGGATGATTCTTTGGCTGTTGTGTATTTTGGGAGAGGGTTTCACTGGTGGTGTAGCAGCATCACCTGTTGCTGCTGGCAACTCTCCCTGATAGGAAATTGTTGTTTTTCTTGTTTGGGTTTTTTGTTTGTTTTATTTTAATTTTTTATTTTTAAATTCCTGGTTAATTAATTTTCAGGAATTAGCCGGGATGCTGTTGTAATTAGTTCCTCTGCAAACTTCTGAAAAAATGTTGCTGATGATTTGACTACTTTAAGAAAACACAGGTAGAAAACCAATCCAGGGTTTACTAGAGTCCCCTAAACCACTTTTTAAGTCTAAAATGATTCAAATTATCTAAACTTTTCTACTGATACATTTTTTCACACACTGTCAACTAAAGATGGTCTTACTCAATACGCAAAACCCCTCAAATTTGTAGGGTATTATAACCTTCAGTATGGTTACCGCCTGGGAATAAGGCTCAATATTATCATAACCTGGAACTTGTATGTTTTATGTTCTCTCACATTTTTTAAATTGCCGATGCCTCATCTAAAAGTCTCATACTATAGAATATGGCTTTAACCTTGAGATCACTGTATCTGAAGCAGTTGCTGTCATTGAATTTTAAGTATAGAATCCATATTTCTGGATAAGCTTATGGTGTAAACTGTCATCTCTCTAAAATGCTAAGCAGCATTTGTTCAAGATGAAGTGGATAGCTTTGATGCAACAAACTCACAGAAAAGAAATACATTTTAAAGTTAATTACCAATAAATCTCTGATTCACAGAATCACAGAACCTTCGTGGTTGGAAAGGACCTTTAAGATCATCGAGCCAAACCAAACAACCTATAATCTCTGCCACTAGAGCATGCCCCGAAGTGCCACATCTAGACGTTTCTTAAACACCCCTAGGGATGGGGACTCAACCACCTCCCTGGGTACGCTTTTCCAGTGCCTGACCACTCTTTCAGTAAAGTAATTCCTCTTAATATCTAACCTAAACCTCCCCTGCCACAACTTTAGACCATTTCCTCTGGTCCTGTCATTATTCACTTGGGAGAAGAGGCCAGCACCCACCTCTCTCCAACCTCCTTTCAGGTAGTTGTAGAGGGCAATGAGGTCTCCCCTCAGACTCCTCTTCTCTAAGCTAAACATGCCCAGCTCCCTCAGCCTCTCCTCATATGACCTGGTCTCCAGACCCCTCACCAGCCTGGTAGCTCTCCTCTGGACACGCTCCAGCACTTCAATGTCCCTCTTGTACAGAGGGGCCCAGAACTGAACACAGCACTCGAGGTGAGGCCTCACCAGTGCCGAGTCCAGAGGCACCATCACTTCCCTGCTCCTGCTGGCCACGCTGTTCCTGAGACAAGCCAGAATGCTTTTACAGCTTTAATTCAAGATAGTCACAAAAGTAATACTCCTTAAGAATGAAAAAGCCAGTTAAATACAGAATTGTATCTAGTCCCAGGACTGGCATCCTTCAGAGGTATGATTGAAGAATGCAAAGAAAAAGGCCAAGAAACAATCAAATCTGATCAAATAATTTCACTATAAGATGTAACTTGTAGTTCTGTCAGAAATATGTTTGTCCAACAGGTTGACAGTGTATCGATTACTGTAAACCTGAATTTTTTGCAGACAATTTATTTGGTACCATCTTATACTTCAGTTGCCTAGGACAATATTGTACCTGTCAATGATATTTCATAATTCCTTTATGTATGTCCTACTAATACTTACTGCAAGGTACAAAATACATTCAGTTGGATTTAAAATTCTTTCTGGCAGACCTTAAAATGGTGTCAAAGATGTGAGGTCGCTGAACAGGGTGCACAGATTTCCCAGGAAACAGGCATAGGCCCTGGATATTTTTCTCAGTAACTCAGCGGAAGTCAAATCTCTACTGATAAGCTTTGATGATAACGCAGCACGAGATGCTACACTTGATGACAAGTTGCTGTTCAGTTGAAATCACTTCCCTGGTAAATGTTTGCATCCAATGTGAGGCACTTGGATTTCTCATTGGTGTAGCAAATTCATATACTGAGAGGAAACCAATTCTCAGATCTGCAGTTTAGATTTAGTATTTCCAGCCTGACAAAGAAAAAACACAGCAATATTTTGCACCTTCCTTTCACAGCCAGGGGCCGACCTTGCTGGGCAGGCCCATGCAAGCTCATCTTGTCTAGGACCCCTCTGCAATTGCAACGGTTGGGCCACACTTAGCACTCCTTTTTGACCGTTCATCTTGTCTCAGGTGTGTTGTGCTCACCGTCAAAAAACAGTTGGCACTGCAGGAGGAAAAGAGTGCAGCTGATGCAACCATCAAAGCTGGTTCACAACAGCAAGCAAGAAAGTACTGTAAACTATACAGCTAACTGTAGTGACATCTCAGAAAAGAAAAGAAAAGAAAAAAATAAAATAAAATGCCGAGGTGTATGCACAGGTCTGCAACAGAGTTACCAAGAACCTATGGTCAACGGGGTCTGGAGTTGGAGCGGGACTCGAGTTTAGCGTTCTCACTCTCCTTCCACCTCTCTCTTGTTACCTTGGGGAGAGATTAAGCTTTTGAAAAGCTGTAATAGAGGAAGACTTAATGTGATAGTTCGGAGGGGAGCTGTTTGTTTTTCTGGTGTGTAGATCCCTACTGTAATTCACTGTAAGTTACTGAGTGTAGCAGAAGATAATTTGACACTAGCCCATGGCCTATCGTGTTAGCTCCTGTCATCTGTGAAGCTATAAATAAAATGAGATCATCCTATTCAGTTATTTTCAGCTTGTGTGTTCACTAACGATATCCCTATCCCCAGTAATGAGTCCCTTCAAAATGCTGCACAAAATACTCAGGAAATGGACTACAAATAATAAATGCATGTTAAGCAAAGAACATTATTGCCGTTTTTGAAAGCACTGTGACTCAGCAAGATGACAGAAGCAGCTAGTATATAACCTATAAAAGTACAATGCAAATTATAATGGGACACCAGTTTAATGAAAATTTTGGAGTGGTTCCACCTGTACAACAAAGTGGTATCGAATGTCTAAGGTTGTCTTTTGTTTGAACACAAACTAGGACAGAGCAAAGTTTTTAGAAAACATGGAGAAAAAGGAGACAGACCAAAACTAAAGGACTCATACACGAATTCTTCCTTGTTTTGTCCACTGTCCTGGCAAGGCAGTCCTCTTGTTTAGCTCATCTTGAGGCAAAAAGCTTTTACTGGCCACCTGAGTTGCCATTGACTTTCAGGACTCTGGGCTTCTCCAGATCCCTATGGAAAGCTGGTGTTTCTGTCTGTCCTTTGTCACTGCTCTCTGCCTGGCCTTGCCCTCTAGGTTGTCATTGTCTTCTCCTGTCCCAGCCCACACCGCAGGGACCCTGAGGGAGAGTATGATCTTTTCCCTCTAGGCACAGAGCAGCCCCAGGCAGAGCAAAGAGGCTACCACCTGTCGAATACACCCGGCTGTGAAGCATTTATACTGCAAACTCTGAATGAATAAGCAGCTCTACAGCTACACCAATACTTAAGCTTGCTTGCCACCAGAGCAAGTAGATGTAAGGACTGCAAAACAGTAACGTACTCAACTATATCTTGATTGATCTGCAGATTGTCTTCTCTGGCTTAAAGGGTATGAGTACTAGAGACGCTGAAGAAATATTCATAGAAGGGTATATACTGTAAGATGATACCTTTTGCTATGTAAAGGCTTTTGATACTGTCCTTCACAGCATCCTTCTGGACAATTAGTCCATCTGTGGTGTTGTGGTTTGGTCTGGGCTGGCCACTAAAATAAATGACAGACGCTGTCTTTTACAGGACATGTGACACAAGCAGGTTCACAGTGTGCTGGGTGAAGAACTGGCTGAAGGGCAGAGCTCAAAGGGCTGCAGTGAATGGGGCTACATCTGCCTGGAGACCGGTCACCAGCGGTGTTCCTCAGGGCTCCATT
>VXBH01008552.1:1276-22145 GCA_013400035.1 Rynchops niger | reverse complement strand
GTGGGAAGCCCATGCTGGAGCAGGCTCCTAGTAGGAGCTGCAGCCTGTGGAGAATAGTCCACACAGGTGCAGGATGTGTCAGGATCTGTCACTTGTTGGGAACCCATGCTGGCATAGACCACCGCTGAAGGACTGCACCCTGTCGAGAAGACTAGAGCTATTTTTTTCAAACAGTTTTTTTCCTATGAGTAAGTTGTTTTCAACTTTTACTTGACCCTTGGGAAGCTGTGGAGCAAGTAACATGATAAAGGGAACGTCCTAATTGCACTTCCTGTCAATATGGGCTGCAAGGACAGATGATTCATGTGGCCACCCCAAGTGCTGTTTTCAGATCTTCTGAGCAATATATCGCTTGTGAACCAAAAGCTGGGAAATACTAATATTACACTGTAGAAGAAAAAAAAAAAAAGACAGACAAATTCTAGTAACGATTTTAAAATGCCGTCAAATCAAACGCAGTGCATATGAGGAAGAAGGATGGGTTTATAATTTTCCATCTACATAGTAATTAAGACTCAATTTTCTTATATTTTGGAGCCTTTCGTGCTGATAGATCACAAGTTGTATGTCAAGAAATAATATAAAATTGTCTGAAGACTCAAAATAAATCTCTTCAAAATGGAAACTATTCCCTTTTCATCTCCAAATTATTTCACACACTTTGCATCATGAAGTCTTCAGAACATTTAATCCTAATGAAGTTGAATCATTTCAGAAATTTTAAGACACTTCAGCATTTTAGGACTTGTCTCAGAGATAGTGTTATTCAGGGAAGTACGACAGTCCTGAACACTCATCCCCCCTTCCCCCACGTGAGGTTCTAGTATTAAAATGTGGAAATAAACTCATTCCCAGCCCCCATTATGGGGGAAATGAGTTAAGTAAGGACATCATAGGAAATGACTGGCAAGTTTTGTTCTGCCACAGCTTTCCTATGTGACTATAGGCTGTCTTATCCTGACTGTGCCTCATAGTCCCCTTCTGTGCATGTAGATAACAGTTTTTTTCTCTCTTCATGGTAATGTGAATCTGAATTCATTAATCTTTAGGAGTCACTTTCTCCTATAAGAGACACACTTGCTGTGTACTGCTCCCTCAGTAACCAGGGAAAAGGCTCACATTGTTCTTTTTTCTTTCCTGCACTTTTGAAGCCATTGCTATTTCAATGTAGGCTAAGACTTCCTTTCCAAGGCAGCAGAAAAGCCCTTTGTCCTTCTCTAAATTGTGGCTGTGACTGCCGGTCCCAACATCACGGCTCTTCCTTAGAATAATCTGTCTGAGAGCTGTGGACTACAAGAAAGAGAAGGGGAGGCTTATCTTTTCAATTAACTTCCAAAAAAGATAAGTATTAGGTAACTGCTACCGAGGCATCCATTTTCCAGTTCATCTATACTGTTCCCAAAAGTGCCCCATTGATGTGTATGAAAATTCTTAACAATTAAGTATGAAAAGTGTGTTACCTTTGGAACAGCCAGATCAAATATCAGCAAACAACTGATTGGGATGGCTGACTTGTGTAGAAACATCAAAATGCTTTTGTTGATAAGAGATCCAAGTTTCATGGCTTAATGGCTTCCTGGAGTGGTGTGCCTGTAAGTGGTATGCCAGCTGAAATGGGCATGAGCAAACTGAAATACTTGTACTTCACTGTTCTCTCACATTCAGATCAAAGCTTTAATCTGCAGACTCTGGTTTTAATTATACTAAAATAACTTTAGAGAAAACACTTTTTTTTTTTTTTTTAACTTGAAACACAATACTATTCCTCTTAAAGAAAATACTTTGAATGTCTTATGGAGGAAACATGAGATTATTTTGTGCATGCCCTAATATGCATCTGAGGACTTTAAGAGTTGTAGGTAGGACAAATTGACCTTTCGCCAGCACAGATTCCCATGGGAGAAGGACTTACCTAGCAAACACGCCCCAGCTTGCACTCTACTATGCAGCCCACCTTAGTACTGACAATCCTATATCAAGTATCTGAATACTTTGAAGACAACGCAGAAAACAGTAAAATGAGGCATCTTTCCTTTGATCTTAACTCTATGTTCCAGTTGTCTTCCTGCCAAAACCACAGCTTCATCAAGCTGTTCCTACTAGTCCCTCCATTGTTGCTACCTCATTCAACAGCACTACACTTCATGCAATAATACAGCTTGATTTTCTACAGATAATTTCCAGCATCTACTGCCAGCCCCTCCACAGAAAGTGTCATGATACATCTGAGGCACCTGTTAAAATAATATTTTTTGCTTTTCAAAGACTTGTCACTGCATTCTGGAAGAGCATAAAGCATCACAGGCCAACTTTAACTCTGTGTTAATAATATTGAGAAGTGACTTCATCTTATTTTAAACATCCAGATTATGACCGAAGCATTTATTTGAGTAAAGAACTTCATTCTGAATATGTAACAGGAAACATAATCATAACCAATTCAAATTGACATCAGTGTACAAAGTGAAGAGTAAGACACAGAATAATCCACAGGGAATATAGACTTTTAATTAATGAATATTAGGCACTACTGCCCAAATTAACTGCAGCTGATAGAGTACTTCTCAAGCAGTAAAGGAATATTGTATGTGACAAGCAATTTGTGCAATTACTTCAAAATAATCCCACTTTGTAACAAGACAGTTTGCAGGTTTCTGAAAAGAAGCTGAGTAAATATTAAATTTCAGAAGTATAACTATGTTATTCTGCAAAATTAGTTAGCATATGCTCTAGTTCTTGCAGCCACTGACATGCAGTTGTTTCGCTACTGATATCCTATAATGGTATGACGCTTTATGCAACTACGAGAGCCGTGTCACCCTGTCCTTTGCTTGTACTGCAAAATGGAACTACCTCCCTCTGAATCCTCTGAATTATATTTGCCTGCAGGCTAGGCAGTGTCATGCACCACACACACGGCTAGAAGATGAATTTACTGTACTTCGTGGATTGCAACAATAGTATTAGGAGATGTAGACTTTGCCAAAGAAAAAAGCAAACACAACCCATCAGGGTTCAGGTGAGCAAAAGACTATGCTTTCATTTAGATATGTGAAAATACTGGATACATTCATGCAATGAAAGAACATTCACACATTCACATTTATGTTATTGTTTAAGTACTTTGATCATCTTGGTTTGTATGCACAAGACACACTTTCAAAACTTGAGTTAGACATTCAAGGCCAAATGTTTTCCCCAAGTGATCAACATCTACAATGGGCACCAGCTTTCAAGGGTTCTTTAAAGCACCTCAAGAATTTTTCAAGTTGTCTGCAACACAGAATCACAGAATCTTCGTGGTTGGAAAGGACCTTTAAGATCATCGAGCCCAACCAAACAACCTATAATCTCTGCCACTAGAGCATGCCCTGAAGTGCCACATCTAGATGTTTCTTAAACACCCCTAGGGATGGGGACTCAACCACCTCCCTGGGCAGGCTGTTCCAGTGCCTGACCACTCTTTCAGTAAAGTAATTCCTCCTAATATCTAACCTAAACCTCCCCTGCCACAACTTCAGACCATTTCCTCTGGTCCTGTCATTATTCACCTGGGAGAAGAGGCCAACACCCACCTCTCTCCAACCTCCTTTCAGGTAGTTGTAGAGGGCAATGAGGTCTCCCCTCAGCCTCCTCTTCTCCAAGCTAAACATGCCCACATCCCTCAGCCTCTCCTCATATGACCTGGTCTCCAGACCCCTCACCAGCCTGGTAGCTCTCCTCTGGACACGCTCCAGCACTTCAATGTCCCTCTTGTACAGCGGGGCCCAGAACTGAACACAGCACTCGAGGTGAGGCCTCACCAGTGCCGAGTACAGAGGCACCATCACTTCCCTGCTCCTGCTGGCCACGCTATTCCTGATACAAGCCAGAATGCTGTTGGCCTTCTTGGCCACCTGGGCACACTGCTGGCTCATGTTAAGCTGGCCGTCCACCAGCACCCCCAGGTCCTTTTCTGCTGGGCAGCTTTCCAGCCACTCTTCCCCAAGCCTGTAGCGTTGCTTGGGGTTGTTGTGACCGAAATGCAGGACCCGGCACTTGGCCTTATTAAACCTCATACAGTTGGCCTTGGCCCATCGATCCAGCCTGTCCAGGTCCCTCTGTAGAGCCTTCCTACCCTCAAGCAGATCAACCCTCCCACCTAGTTTGGTGTCATCTGCAAACTTACTGAGGGTGCACTCAATCCCCTCATCCAGATCATCGATAAAGATATTAAACAAAACCGGCCCCAAAACTGAGCCCTGAGGGACACCACTGGTGACCGGCCGCCAAGAGGATTTCACCCCATTAATCACAACTCTCTGGGCACGGCCATCCAGCCAGTTTTTAACCCAGCGAAGAGTACACTTGTCTATGCCATGATTCGCCAGCTTCTCCAGGAGAATGCTGTGGGGGACGGTGTCAAAGGCCTTACCAAAGTCCAGATAGACAACGTCCACAGCCTTCCCCGCATCCAGAAGGCGGGTCACATGGTCATAGAAAGAGATCAGGTTGGTTAAGCAGGACCTCCCTTTCCTAAACCCATGCTGGCTGGCCCTGATCCCTTGGCTGCCCTGCACTTGCCGTGAGAGCTCACTCAAGATGATCCTCTCCATGATCTTTCCTGGTACCGAGGTCAGGCTGACAGGCCTGTAGTTCCCCGGATCCTCCTTCCGACCCTTCTTGTAGATGGGCGTCACATTAGCCACCCTCCAGTCATCTGGTACCTGCCCTGTTGACCAGGATTGTTGATAAATGATGGAGAGAGGCTTGGTGAGCTCTCCCGCCAGCTCCCTGAGTACTCTTGGGTGAATCCCATCCGGCCCCATAGACTTATGTGTGTCTAGGTGCAGAAGCAGATCATTGACTACTTCCTCCTGGATTATGGGTGGGTTGTTCTGCTCTCCATCCTTATCTTCCAGCTCAGGAGGCTGAGCACCCTGGGGATAGCTGGTCTGACTATTGAAGACGGAGGCAAAGAAGGCATTCAGTATCTCAGCCTTCTCCTCGTCCTTGGTTGCAACTTTCCCCCCCGCATCCAGTAAGGGATGGAGATTCTCCCTGGCTCTCTTTTTGTTGATGTATTTATAAAAGCTTTTTTTGTTGTCCTTAATGTTAGTGGCCAAGTTGAGCTCCAGCTGGGCTTTTGCCTTCCTAATTTTCTCTCTGTATAACCTAACGAGATCTCTGTACTCCTCCTGAGTTGCCTGTCCCTTCTTCCAAAGGTGGTAAACCCTCCTTTTATTCCTAAGTCCCATCAGAAGTTCCTTATTCATCCAGACTGGCCATTTTCCCCGCCCTTTAGACTTGCGACACTTGGGGACAGCCTGCTCCTGGGCCTTTAAGATTTCCTTCTTGAAGAGCGTCCAGCCTTCCTGGACCCCTTTGCCCTTCAGGACTGTCTCCCAAGGGTCTCTCTCAACCAGTGTCCTGATCAAGCCAAAGTCCGCCCCCTGGGAGTCCAAGGTGAAGGTTTTGCTAAGTCACCTCCTTACATCGCTACAAAACACCCTAAGCAGTTAGAGCAAGAAACACATTTTCTATGTAACATTTTCAAACAGTTGTTTTGTCGACGTTTTTTTTCTTCTGAAAAAAATGACATCAAGCAAGCTAAACTTTTCCTGTTTTAATACTTGGAGAAACACTCTTCAAATGCTCCCTTATTTCTATCTCATATTTCTTTTAGTCTAAAGGAAGTCTCACAGTTTGGTTTTTTTTCTCCCTAGCTTTGTAGCCCTTGTATATTTAAACATGAGCGTGCAAACTGCACATTAAATCTCTGTCAGGGAAGTTGAGCCTAAGCGGCAAGAAGAGCACCTCTTTCACAGCACATTTTTGCACAAGTGGGAGAGAGGCTCCTGCCCTTGCTCACTTCCTTGAGGGCAGCACTATGGTCTTTCTCCCGGCCGGGATGCTGTTTACTGCACAAAGCCTGTCATGCGCTCAGGACAGCCAGTTGCGTCACGGGTTCTTTTCACTCCACACCCACGTGCCCGATACTGTTAGACGAATGCACACAGAGTGTGAAGCAGCAGCCAGTTTTGTAAGTCTTGCACTGAGCACAGGAGACAATGGCTGTCCACAGCTGTCTCTGGCAGTTCCCACAAACTTGTTGCACTTCTGTGGCAGGGCCCTTCATTTAATCTTCCACTGCAGCAGAATTGTTGCAGTACGTAATTCAGGACTTGGCCTTAAAACCTTAAGTCACACATAGTTATGCTGGGCTTTGGATGTGGATAAAAACTGGAGAGTTGGGTCTGTCTATCCAACATTCAACAATGCAAGTGCAATATTGCATATAGCAACTGGGACAGTTTGATGCTAAGGCAGAACGTTCATTATTTCAGTCAGTCTTTACCTCTCTTTGGAAATGCACTGGTAGGAAAAGTTAAAATGCACAAAGCTTATTTTGTTCACTTTTTAATTCAGTTAGTTGTGTTCCCTCCCATCCCTCAGCCATGGGACAGCATGGAATCCTATCAGGCTTGTGCACCTAAAAATGTGTTTCTTTTTCTAGCTAGGCTAGTTGAACTCATAATTCATATCACACGCATTTCGCTGCCATGGTGACAGATGGAAGATAGGTGCATTTCATTCAATATGGGTCAACCCTGTAGGAATACATCCTATCTTACTAAAATGTGCAAATGCAGAAATGTAAACTATCCTAACACCAGCATTCATATAAGTTGTCCAGGTGTCTCTTGTCTTCCTGGACTTCCTATATTTGTCAGTTAGATATTTCTTTAGTTTTAGTGATATGCATTTTATGAGAGTATAAATGCTTAACATAGCTGCTCTTATGGGAGCAAGGTGATGAAATTTTGAGAGGTTACTGAGACACACAGTTTCTCTGAAATGTGGTGCTGCAGCTGCTGCTTCCAGATAAAGGGCCAGTTTGCCTGTAGGTTTTTGCCAGCAGCAGTTAACATGAATTCTGGCAAAGGCCCCAATTTCTTTTCAAAGACAGAGACTGCAGGGAGTTGGCACTGCCTAAAAATGTTGCTACGGAACCAAAGACTACCTTTTCTAAAAATCTTTTAGCCATGCTTGATTGTATTTTTTTTTTTTTTTTAATATACATCTGTCAAGGTTATACGTTTATACCATCAGCCTAATAGACAGATGGTAACTAGGCAGAATAATATGGCAGTGGGACTCATCTATTTGCAGCCATTCTGCTGTTTGGCTGCTTGAAACAGAAACATTTGTGGGCAGGATAGAGGGATGAAGAAGAGTCCAGACAGGGAAGGAAGAGCATGACCTTACTAATTTATAAATATATCATAAAGATTTCTTACAAATTTTGCTTGAAAGTGATTCTTCAAACATCTCTCTTCATGGAAAGTTATTATGGGCTATCTTACTTGCTATCTTGGGGGTTGTCAAGACAAAATCCTCTTTAACTTGCCCCACTTATTTCCATCAAAAAAAATCAGAGAATCTTGGCAGGGGTTGTTCTCACATGGCTTTAGCATCTACATCTACACTTAGACATCCTGTACCTAGAGAGATTGTATTCTTTGTCTGTGTGCACCTGCAATGTAATTTTCCTGATCCTCTTCCTTAGAGGTATATGGGAGAATGAGGAGTGGCATGGGTGGGATGTGGTTTGTTTCATTGTTTGTTTGTTTGTACTTAAAGGTACATGTAGGAATACTATTTTGGAGCCATCCCCTAAAACACCTCCTGTTTTTTAAAATTCCTCCAATATCTTGTAACACTTTTAAGTTACTGTGATTCGTTTTATTATAAATCCTTTCCAAAACCACTCTCCAACACAGATTAAATGAAGTGAAATCTGCTGACAAGCCTTGATTAGAAATAATGAACCCAGTTAAAATCAGGAACTACTTAAAATGTCATGTTTCTGTGCATTAAGAACTTCTCATATAGCTGCTTCTTTCTTTTTTCTTTGTGTCCTTGAAATGACTGTGACCCCTTTAGACAAAAACTGAACACAAACCAAAAATCCTTCAAGAAAAAATCACCCAGTTTCTGGAGTACTTGGTAACAGTTCTGGTGGCTTGCCATGTATTCAGGTGCAAAATTCGAACATTGCCCTAGCGTTGCCAAAGAATTCCTCTGCTCCACCCAGCTGTAAACACGTACCAGTCGCTTACACTGGAACATCAAAAGCTGCAGGTATGATGCTTCCCACACCTTTTCATGGCGCTGCTTGCAGGAACTCCTAGCTTAACTATATACACTCCAGGTAAAGTCAGTAAGCCTCTGAGCTTTGGAAAACACTTACCGAGGTAAATGGTATGTCTACATGGCTGCCTGAGTACAGAATATCACCTTGCCCACCCTGGTGTATGCAGGACAAAGGGACGGGGCACAGCTCTGTTCCTGCAGCAAGCAGTCCCTTGAGGGCAGGTGGGGTGGTCATCCAGCTCCCCACCGCCTCCTGCCACGTTTTAGTAGAAGGCAGCTGCTGGCTGTAGATGCTCATAAGCCTGTTTCAAGCTGAATTCCTCTAATGTGACCTAAACTTGACTGATACAGATTTGGTCGCATTTCTTATTCACTTTCAGCTGCCAGAGTCTTAAAAAGCTATTGCTCCTTTCTTGACACACAGTGTTTGAGTGTGACAACAGGAACGTGTTCAGCGCACACTAGTATATCAAGTGGATGCAAACAGTCTGTGATCTTAAAAGTACCATACGCAAGCCCCGGACAGAATGCAAACTTCCTACATAGATAATTAGCATGGAGCAGGAGACACCACATCTTTTAGAGGAAGTAAATGGTCACATACGTAGCTTTTCCCCCTTTAAGGGATTCGAAGTACACCTGTCACGTTACCAAAATCTGCCAAAAAAGATGCACAACTAATCTCACGATCTAGAGAACTGCAGTTATGAGCATAAGAGTCTATCTCTGGTTATGATGAGGAGGGTACTTATGAATCCAGTATTAGCTTTTTTTTTTTTTTTTACCCTTTTTTTACTTTTTTTTGGTCTTGCAAGCCTCGTAACCTAGTTTGGGAATCACAGCTCCACTTTAGAAGCAACTATCATAAAAAATAAAAGGTGATCATGTTACCAGAAACTAATGTCTCAACTCTGTCACAGGACGAGAGCATTGTAGTTGTGATGACCACTTATAACTTGCATTGAACCACAGGAGTATTGTGGAGCCTTTAATCTAAGCAATAAAAAGGTCTTCTTCATATACCCATATGACTCAGTGAAATCAAGCATTTGGGATGGTGAAAAAAAAGCATTTATGCATAAAACAGATGGGATTTCCATGGATATGTTGAAAATAAGAGTAGCCCAAGTGTTCTGTTTAAGATAGCTTTTATTTTGATTTGGGCTGGTTTTGTTTTGTTTTGTTTTGTTTTGTTTTGTTTTGTTATTTACACAAGGCTTTCCACATCTTGTAAAGAAGAAATTCGCTACAAGGCAACTGTAATGATTCTGTGAATTACTGAAAGAAATATAAAGTGAATACTTAGTAAGTTATCAACTTTGTTTTCTCCTAAGGCTGTAGGCCCTTCGAAGTTGCATATAGTTTTAACTTAAAGGTGATACTTCATAGCTAATCTTTAAATATCTGGATATAAAAGATGTAAATTCAGTGCATTCTCCAACACTTAAAAAAATTGCTAAATGGAAACAAAATACTGCTGACGTTTTTAGCATCATCACTTCATTATAGGACAAATCTTAATTGGCAAATGATTAGAAAACAAAACACCCTGAAATGAAGTATTTCCTGGGAAAGTGTTGCTGGAGACTGGAATGCAGGTGTTATAATGCTTGTAAATAGATTATTACTACATGCTCACTAGAGAATCTTCATGCTGAGAGAGAAGGAAAAATTATAGCAGGTCAGAAACCTGTGAAACATGTGCCCTCTCTTCTCCTACCCTTCCTTTAATTATTGACAGCCTGTCACTTAGGTGCTGTGGTACAATGAATAATAAAACAGAACTCAAACTGCAGTTCTCGCCGGGATTCACTCTTCCAAATCAAATACTGCCATCTTCAGGCGGACCGTGTTTCATGTTTACCAGCTCGAGGGGTTTTTAATTGCTGAGCAGATCATCACCTCAAAGAAACAAAAAGCTCGTTACTTCCATGCTCTGCCAGACAAGGGATTGATACCTTGCATAAGACGGAAGGGGATCTTGAGAGGTTGTCTTCTGCCTTAGGGTATAGGTTTACCACTAGCTAAACACACCTAGCCGTTATGCTGAGCATAACATTGATGAGAACATCCAACTATTTCTCTTGTCGTAATGAGAGTTTAGCAGTTAAGATTACAGCCTTACTTGAGATGCTAACTGCTGAGTACCTTCCAGTATGCAGACTGCATGTTGTCAAACACATAAGCAGGTCATTGTAGAAGTAGAGTGTAAATTATTACAGTTAAGTGGGTTAAAATTATGTGTCAAATTTACAAATTTTTTTCTACCCTTCCAACAGAGTAGACCTTTAAGATGGAATTTGAATATCAGATGTTTATCTCTGCAGTACAAACCAGAAAAGGCAATTTACCCCAGCAAACAGGTAAATTGTACAATATAGACTACGCAAGTATTCAGCAGAGCAGTGATACTACCTTTCCTTTTACTTTCACAATGCCCTCAATTGAGATGACCTACTGTATTCAGCCATAAAGATCACACAATGAATTAGACAGTACACTAGTTGAAATGAAGACTAAGTCTGTAAAGGTATAGATAAGCAGCCATGTCTTTCATTTAAACACTAAGAAACAGATTTTCTAAATTCCTTATTAGAGTGCAAAATCAGATACATCTGTTTTCCCCAAAATATTTTTTTCATAATGTGAACGACGGCTGCTCTCTTACTGTACTGGCAGGATACAATATGATTATACATACCTATTGTATTCAGTGCAAACACATCAGAATGCCAGCCAGCAAAAAACAAGTCAAGAGCAGACAGATCCTGACCGCTGTTTTCAAACAGGCCTGCAAGCCAGTTTAAATTAGGCAGGCTTTTTATGTTCTTTAATATCCTATGAAGGAAAAATCAAATTCTAGAATACGTCCTTACAAATTTTATGATGTTTCACTTCTTGTTTGTGCTGTTTCTAACACTGTAATGTGTTACTAGGTGTGAGCTCTCTGATCTCTTATCTCTTCTCTATGCTGAAATATTCTTTCACACTTTCATATGCTGCCTCTGTGTTGGGGAGCTTATCCTTTAAAGTGATTCCCCCCACCCCCCAAAGAACTGGGTTTTTTTTGCAGAAGAAAAAGAATTTTATGATATAATTCATCAAACATATCATGACTTCAAAAATCTTCTTCTCCCCAACTTCTCCACCTAATCCTGAAAAACATACTGAAATATGAAACTCCCACACTGCACAGAATAAGATTTGAATCTCTACTAAGTTTTCAGGATAACAGCCATGAGACATTAGTCCCCTCAAATTCTGTTTCTTCTCTGGGCCTACTGTAAGAGCAGTCCCTGTCTTGTACCATTTTCCAACTGTTTTTTTCCTATTTCTGCTTAAGCCTTTTGTGTCAGAAAAAGATCTATGACTTCTTTTAGTCTCTTCTGTACTCCCTTTTTTAATTTCCTTGTATTATGAACCAACTTGTAAACTAAATAGAGCTCTCAGGTGTTCAATAGTTGTTCTAATTAGCCCTCATGGGTGCCTCCCTGCATTATTACAAGGCATGTAACGTGTAACATGAATGTTGTTGAATTATTGTTTTGGTTGGAGTTTCCTCATCCTGGAAAATTGCCTCCTGGTCCATCAGGAGCAGGAACTCACAACTGTTGCTGAATCTGCCTCTCACACAGAAAGGAAGAGCATACTTCTTCAGGTCCTTAGTAGTGCACATTTTGATCTTTGAAATATGAAAATTTGACATTGTAAACTGTTGTGAAGCAAAGCCAGTAAGAAATTTCATATGTATTGTTAATATTACAAAATATCAGATAGTGATACTTGATGGAATGAGGAGGAGATGGAGTAATAAAGTACTTTTGTGTATGCTGAATAAAGGTCCAAGGAGTTTAAATTTTTCTGTGAACTAACACATAAAACTTTATGAAAACACTTGCTTTCCCTCATGTTTTCTGTGATACAGTATGTAAGTAACCTAAGTATGATAACCTGTGGTTATTGGTCTTAGTACGCCAAATATAATCACCACAGGCCTAAATAACCTTTATTAATCATTTCAGCATTAGAAAAATAACACAAAAGAAAGCAAAATTTACTTTATGAAAATAAAGCTTTTGAAACACTAAGCTTAGTACTTGCTTTAATAGTTGTAGAAATCAAAATGCAGACAAATGAAGATAGCTGAAACTTATCCATTGTCCTTTCCCTCAGCTGCAGCATTGGGTGAAAAATTGAACATAATCAGCCTGCTTTTAAGGAGTTGCTCAAGTAGCCCAATGCTTTCACTGTGGGAAAATAGGGATAAAGTTTACATGCCCAGATGTACTTCCACAGTTGCAGATAAAATGGAAGTCTGTGTTACTAATAATTTCCAGCCATGATCACAGTTATTACATGCTCTTATGGAGGTGCCATCTTCCCAGGTAATTTACAGCTAGGTCTCTGTCACTTCCTAGAAAAGCCCAGTAGTTTCATGCATGTGTACTGCAAATCACTGCACAGAGGGTATTTGCAGCTTCACCGTGGAGATAAATCCTGCTCTGCTTCCACACATCTGGAAGAGCTTCTTCAGGATCATTTTACACTTATAGATAAGAATTTAGATCTTCTATTTCATAAGTAAGACAAAATACACTTCCTGTCATCCATATTCTGTAGGATGTGAATGAAAAAGTGCCCTCACTGTCTTACATGATCTTCTTCTGGGAGCTGCTCTGAGCTAATTCTGCTGGATTCAGTCAGCATACAACACAAGGGACAGCAATGCCTGTCAGCATGCACCCCCTCTACTTGCCCAAGAAACAGGCTCACCTCCGTTTTTATTCCAGGGCCAGGAGAACTAGGCAAAGTGAGAAAAACATTGCAGAGAGATAATTTGAAATTTGGGGCTGAAGGAAGATCTTGCTCTTGCAATCAGCTCTTGCCTTTTATCTCTTTCCTCCCTTCCCTTTTTCCTCACTCTTGTGCCTGAAGTTCCATACCAGTGCTCATCCAGTACAGCACAGTGGACTACATCTCTCTAACTGCCTTGTTGCCAGCTAACACATGTCTTTCTCTGTGGCAAAAACCGTTAGGAGGAAGAGCACTGTCCCCAACCCCTGCACCATGCTCTTCACCAAAAATAGCTTACTGTTCCATATTGGTGTAACCTTTGCAGCTTGATAAAAACTGTAGGTCTACAGGCGTGGAGGACTGGGGAACTTCTATTCATACTGATGTTGACTGAGGGTATTGTTGTGGTTTAATCCGGTAAGCAGTTCAGCCCCACGCAGCCACTCAATTTCCTCCCAGTGGGGTGACGGAGAGAATCAGAAGGGTAAAAGTGAGGAAACTTGTAGGTTAAGCTAAAGGCAGTTTAATAGGTAAATGTGCAAGCTAAGCAGAATAAGTAATTCATTCACTGCTTCCCATAAGCAGGCAGGTGTTCAGCCATCTCCAGGAAAGCAGGGTTCCATCACACCTAATGGTTATTGGGAAAACAAATGTCATAATCCTGAATGTACCCCCTTCCTCCTTCTTCCCCCTAGTTTTATTGCTGAGCATGCCACTACATGGTCTGGGGTATCCTTTTGGTCAGTTGAGGTCAGCTGTCCCTGCTGTGTCCCCTCTCAGCTCCTGCTCGCTGGCGGGGTGGACTGAGAAGCTGAAAAGGCCTTGATGGTGTGTAGGCACTGCTCAGCAATAACTAAAACATCCTTGTGTTACCAATGCTGTTTTAGTCACAAATCCAAAACACAGCCCCATACAAGCTACTATGAAAAAATTTACCCTATTCCAGCCAAAACTAGTACAGGTACCAAAGGTAGGTCTGTGCTAGCTCTTATTGTTGTGTAATTTATTGCAGGCTTTGTGGCTTATCTACAGACTATACATACATTTTTCTTTCTTTAACAGCACATACCCTTCAAAATTTGTATTTCAGTCATGACTGCAGTTCTGTAAGGTTTCTGTAGTGCTCTATAGAAAGAGAAAGTGAACAAGGAAGAAAGAAGTGAGGCTACTGAGTAGACATCCAGATAACATGGACAAGGTCACCTCTCTGCAAAAGATCTTCTGCCTCTTCCACTGCCTTCTGCTAATGCTTCTGGGACCCTGACTCACGTATTCCAGGGCTGGCCATTTATATTAGACAGTATTAATATTTGCTGCTCCTGAGTTTCTTCCTCTCACCCAAGAAGGATTTTATATGACATTCAGCGAAAGAATTAATCCAAAACTCAGTGGTTTTATTTCACGTAGGACAACAAGTAACAACAACAATACTGAGTGTTGGTGACCAAATGGCACACAATGGCATCTAGCAATCCAAAGCAAATATGCAGCTTCCATTTATATACAACTTGTCAGTACCTTGCATCTCCCTCTTAGATACCGCTTCCTACCGTCCAATTATCTGATTAATATAATCTTTTTACATGAAGCATGCACTCAGACTTCAGTCCTTTACAGTCCCATGTGATTAACTCATGTTGTATATCTTAAATTCTTTATTTTCATAGCCGGTCTGACCATCCTCATTGTATCAATATCATATATGTAATGTGTACATCTCATTAACGCTTCGAATGTACACATCTTGCTTGTTTAGTCTGTTACCTAACTGCTTACCAATCATCGGTGCAAGCATTCCAACACATCAGTTGCATAGCCACAATAATTAGATTTCCTGTTTTTCAGGTTTTTTCAGTGTTGTTTTAGCTTTTGCTGAGATAAAAGCAATTGCAAAGCAGTTAACACACTACAGGGAAAAGAAGAAAGCTATGTTGATCCCAGAACTTCGCAAACTAAGTTGCAGATCTACAAACTAGCTATAAAGGCATGAAATTGGGTTCTTAATTGACAATGAATAAATTTAATCTGATATCCAATCATGAAAAGTGTGAGACTGTAGTATAGCTTTTTCATGGGCGTGGTCAGACCAAGAAACATGATTAGCTTTAAAATGGAGATCGGTAAATGTAGTCAACAGGATTGTGCAATGTAACTACCCATGATTGAACTGACTCTGGAGGTGTCTCACAGACCTATATTTTCATATAGATTCTGGAAAGATGAAACTTGATTAAATGTATGCATATGATCAGAAAACAGGACATATTTTTTAAGCTGTCATGTTAACACTGGATGTCTCAGAATGTGGATATTAAGTCATTATTCCTTTTACACAGAGACCACCTGTTTATCAGGCATTACATCTTGCTGTTCTCAGATGAGCAAATGTTCAGATGAGTATTCATAGGATGAGTTACTACTTTCACATTACAAACTTTCCACTGTATCACACCACAGATTTCAAGCTCTTCAGAGCCTGAAGTGCACATAAAGTGCCTGGGAAAATGAGGCTTACATCTCTCTTGAGTTTTCTATGAGCACGCTTCCGAGCAGATACCATAACTGCCTTGATAAAGATGTTGCAAGTTACCCACACTATAATTGCCATATACATGAACTTTGATGAGAAAGTTACAACAGATTGTTGTAAAAATAGCAATAAAAACAAAAATATACCAATAAGGAAAAACTTCAGGTCTCTACTTTGTATTTATTTTTATGCTGTTTCTAAACCCAAGGTGCTGGGGTTTAGCAATTCTGCTACTTCCTTCCATCTATTCCTTAATCACGTTCCTAACACACCATTTAAAAGCATATCCATGCTTTAAGAACCTGTTCTCATGAATTGGTAATTTTATGAACTGTTGGTGGGATCAACCAGCAACAAGCTATGGCAATATTGCCAAAAATTTCTCACAGACCCAGTTTCCTGAAGGTCAGTCCTGAAATCCAGATGAACATGCACTTACGGGTATCAGGACCAGATACAATATGACAACTATTTTTTGAATTTTTATTTCTTGTGTTCTTTTGCAGCTGAAAAATTAAATACCATCCTACCCTTGGGTCATTAACCTGTGTGGCCTATTTAAATATGCACAGAGATAACATTGAAAAATGCCACAATCTATTGCTATATATGTAATAAACTTTTAATATAATAAATTTAGGGGATTTTACTGCTTAATTTCTAGATTGTGTTAGTTGTAACTTTCAGGCTTCCAACATTACTGGTTTTATGACTTCTAATTTCATGAATAGAATCAGTGATAATGAAGAAATGAAGTGTTAGTTATATCTTCCTTCTGATGTTAATGCCATGAAGATTTCACAGCTGTTAAAGATCATGTAATATTTCATCCTGCTTCTAGAGCAAGCAGTTACCATGCTTCCCTTGCATGAAGCAATAGTGACATCCAGTGTCAAAACCCTTGCACTGATCAGAAGCACCATACACTTCTCTATGTTTCTCACTTATGGTTCAACATTATCATTTAAAATTTGTTCAGCTCTTGCTGGCTATCAAAAAAAGAACAGTCTACTGTCTTGAAAAGTGGTCTAAAGCCTCCCTGTATATGTGCATGTTTGTATTTTAAGTCCTGCCTAGATTATTAAAAACAAACTAAAACTTATTTATTGTACTGACACCATTTTCATTTTGAGATGAGATCTTGACCACATTGAATTTGTTTTACAGTTCAGAAATTTTAGCGGGTGGTGCCTTGAGAGAAACGGGTTTCAACTTCAGATGGAAGAGTGAAAGCAATGGAAAGAATCTGGCATTCTCCAGCTGCCTGCAAATCCTTGGGGAACTTTGAAGACGTACTTAATTGAAACAGCTAGATGACTAGATACAGATATATACGTTTAAGTAACAAAGATACTCAAAAAGAGTGCTGTTAATTAGGATGTGGGTAAAGGTTACATTTTGTCTGAGCTGGTGAGTCCCCGTCCTGCTCTGCCTGCCCCATGGGGATCCCCTGTGGTCCCTGATGCCCTGGCCTCCATGGCATCTTGACAGCATCACTGGCTTGTAACTTGCCTACTTACTGTGTTCAAAAGTTCAAATTTCACTACATGGGGCAACTTCAGAAATATTATAATTTCTGATACATATTATGTCTGCTAAATCCTTTGTGACAGTGGCCCAGCTGTACAAAATATTCCATTCTCAGGTAACAGTGGCATAAAACCACTGAGAGGAACAATCTACTTAGAGGGGAATTTAACATAATGAATGTATTTATGCTAAACACAGTTGTTGTGGTTCAGCCCTGGCTGGCAACTATGCACCACACAGGCCCTCACTCACTCCCCTCCTCCTGCTCCCGCCCCCGTGGCACAGGGAAAGAATCGGGAGGGCAGAAGTGAGAAACAAACTCATGGGTTGAGATAACAACAGTTTAATAATTAAAAAGAAATAATAATAATAACAATAGCAATAATAGTAGTAGTAGTCATAAAAATAGTAATAATAAATTTGTGAGGAAAAGACGGAGGCGGGGGACAAAGAGAGAGGAAAATAGAACCCAAGAAAGACAAGTGATGCAAATGAAAACCACTGCTCACTACCAACCAATCAATGGTCAGCAGGTCCCTGAGCAGCAGCCCCACCACGAACCTTCCCCCTAGTTTTATTGCTGAGCATGATATCCTATGGTCTGGAATATCCCTTTGGTGAGCTGGGGTCAGCTGTCCCTGCTGTGTCCCCTATCACCTTCTTGTGCACCTCCAGCCTGCTTGTTGGTTGGGGCAGCATGAGAAGCAGAAAAGGCCCTGACTCTGTGTAAGCACTGCTCAGCACAAATGAAAACAACCTTGTGTTACCCACCATTTTCAGCACAAATGAAAAACACAGTGCCATACAAGCTACTATGAAGAAATTTAACTCTATCCCAACCGAAACCAGCACAACAGCGAAACAAATAGGATTTTGCAAAGAAAGCACATGGCTTTCTCTACACAAGAGAATACTGATAGGTAAAAAACCTATCTGCTGAGACTCCATCCATTACATGGGGGCATTCAGCTGCTTAAACAGGGGATGCCATAGAGCAGCTGGTGCCCCTACAGGCCATAGCTGTGCCCTCTGTCACATAACCCGTTCCTTTGCGGGCAGCTCTGTCACCCAGCACATCTAAGAAAGCGCTACAACTATTCGTAGGCAGTTGAATCCCACCCTCTGCAATGTCATGCAGGCGACCTTTTCAATATCAGATGACCAAAATACATGATTCTACATATAAATGACAGAATTGGCTAAATCCTGATCCTGACAACATTGGTGAGATGAATTCAGTAAATTAAAATAGCAATATAACAGATGAGCAACAGCAGTAGAAATTAGAAACACAGTACTTGAGGTGGGGCCTCACCAGTGCGGAGGACAGGAGGACGATCACTTCCCTAGTCCTATTCACCACACTGTTCCCGGTGCAGGACAGGAGGCTGTTGGCCTTTTTGGCCACCTGGGCACACTGCTGGCTCATATTTAGCTGGCTGTCAACCAACACCCCAGTTCCTCTTCCACCAGGCAGCCCTCCAGCCACTCTTCCCCGAGCTTGTAATACTGCATGGGGTTGTTGTGACCCAGGTGCAGGACACAGCACTTGGCCTTGTTGAATCTCATACCATCGGCGTCAACCCATCGGTCCAGCCTTACCACAACCGTCTGTAGAGCCTTTCTACCTACAGCAGTTCCACACTCCTGCCCAACTTGGTGTCATCTGCAAATTTTCTAAGGATGCATTCAATCTCCTCATCCAGGTCATTGGTAAAGATATTAAACAGAGCTGGCCTCAATACTGAGCCCTAGGGAGCACCACTTGTGACTGGACACCAACTGAATTTAACTCCATTCACCACTGCTCTTTGAGCCCAGCCATCCAGACTTTTTTTTATCCAGCAAAGCACATGCCCGTCCAAGCCTGAGAATTGAAAACCCTGTCATTGCTATGCCCAAGACGGCCTTCAACCATCACAACGCTCACAGGTTCTCTGTTCACCAAAATATAAAACTAGAGATAAGAATATTTTTCTATAAACATTATTGTCTCAGTTTCTCACTCCGGCTCTGTGGACAGTTAAAATTCATTTCTTCTATCTCATGCCAGAGCAGACAAACAACATGTGCTACACCGATTCCACAGATGTGGTTCTAAAAATGTTTATGGTTCTAATATCTGCCAATACAACTGCCAGTGGAACAGCTCCACTGTCATCTTTAGGGCCAAAATCTTGTTACTGGATAAGTGACAGCGCACAGAATGAGTAGCATATGAAAACTGACCATTTATGATCTTAGTTTTCTTTCTTTCTTTTATTCTGCAATCTTTATAGCAACAAAAAAAAAAAAAACCCTCAGGAACAGTGTCCCAAAGACCAAATTCAAGGATTGAGCTGTAGTTATCAGGAGAAAAATGACAAGAATTAGGTAGGAAAATTATCTGAAGGTGAAATTGCTTTGGAAAGACAGATGAGATGTGACCTTGTCTATGTTCTGTGCAAGTCAACTTATTTCAAAAGGAGGTCGCAGAGATGGATCATGTCAAGGTAAATATTAGAGGAATGGGAAGAATTCCATATTATATATGTGTATGCATGGTGTGTATAGATCTCAAAATAATGGGTCAATATATATCAGACATGAAAGTGACATGCAGATGTCAGGCACCCTTGCCAGCATTTCTGTAGGAAAAAACTAGTATGTGATGATGTAACTAAAGACCATGCCACAATGACTATTCAGAAGCTGCATAGCCAGATTTAAAAATTATATTTGTTTTGAATATTTGACGTTGCAAACATTTTTCTGAATGCCATTTAGTTTGAAGGCTTGCCTTGGACTTCCATCTTCTCTTAATGTTGTCTTTGTTCTTATTGAAATATACATTTCAAAGCTGAGGGAGGAAAAGACCTTGCCAAATTTTTGCCAAAATTTGCTGCAGTTTATATTGATGGGTCTCAGTGACTTATAAATTCAGATAAAATATTCTATTGCTCTACTTTTATCCAATGGTATATTTAGTATTTTTCTCATAGCAAACATATTTTTACTAAGCTGTTGAAGACTAATAATAATACAAGTAACAAACAAAAATAATAGCGTCACAGGTATTTTAACCCTAACTTAACTTGTTCCAGGGAAAAAAGCAAAAACATCTGCTTCAAAGTATGTAATACTGTGCATTTGTTCTGTTGCTCTTTGTTATTTAATAGTACTGCACCATACATACTCTAGCTATAACTTGCCTTCTCCTTCCTGAAACACCTTTTACTAAAGACAACATTCAATATGTATTTAAACCTATATATCTAAGTCAATTTACACCAATGATTTAGAACAGAGTGCTGAAACACGCGGATGAATTTTGCTAGGCATTGAGGATAGTCCTAATTGAAGCATTATGACCCATTTTTGCCAAGATTTATACACTCTGGGCACCTGCAGGGAGGTACAACACGCTGCATTTGGGGGTGAGCATCCTCAGGAGTAGGGGCGTACAGGGATGGAGGCCCTGGTTCGGGCTGAACAATGATTTAAAACAGCAGAAAACAGGTATTTGCCGGAGCGCATTGCTGGGAAGAAGGCATTGTTGGAGAAAACTTGGTTGTGGGTCTCAAAGCTTGTGCCACCCTGTCGCTCCCAAATCCCAGCTGTGGTCCTGCACGGATGCGCACCTCAGGCACCAGTGGGCAGGAGGCCTCTCACCCTTCCCTACAAACTGTGACAAAAAAAGCCTTTATTTCAGGTATTCAGAAATACGTTAAGTATTCTATACATATTATACACATGTAATAAATACTACACGAACATGCATACGATATGCTTAGATACTGACTCCATACATCTGGATTTATACGCTCAGTGCATTTGAACAATGCCATGTGCACTGCACGCAGTGGGTATGCACCCCCACACCCCAGGGGAGCGTGTGGG
>VXBH01008543.1:343-28247 GCA_013400035.1 Rynchops niger | reverse complement strand
TTGGGGTTGTTCAGCCTGGCGAACAGGGGGATCTGAGGAGAGTTTATAGCAGCCCTTCCAGTACCTAAAGGGGGCCTACAGGAAAGACGGGGAGGGAATCTTTGTGAGGTACTGTAGTGATAGGACAAGGGGTAACAATTTTAAACAAAAGAGGGAAGATTTAGATTAAATATTAGAAAGAAATTCTTTCCTGTCAGGGTGGTGAGACACTGGAACAGGTTGCTCAGAGAAGTTGTGGAGGCCCCATCCCTGGAGGTGTTCAAGGCCAGGCTGGATGAGGCTCTGAGCAACCTGGTCTAGTGGGAGGTGTCCCTGCCCAGGGCAGGGGGGATGGTACAAGATGATCTTTAATGTCCCTTCCAACCCAAACCATTCTATGATTCTGTAATTCTATGATCTCTTAACATGCTCATATCTTTTGCTGCACTGGAACTTCAATGACATCCAGAACCATCAGTGAAAACCCGACTTAGTGAATAATTAAGACAACTCCCTTGAAAAATGGGTTCCCATCCATATCCAGCAGATCATGTCCTACTCTTTTACATACACTTTCTTTCAGGGGGAGGGAAGGATCAATGCTAACTTATGCAGGAAACCCATTTTGCATCTCAGCCTGCTGTGCCAAGGAATGCATACAAACTTCTTCAACATCTCCAACACTCACAGATTATTCAAGATATGTGAAAATTCACACTTCAAGATCACTAATCAAAGAAAAGTACCTCAAGGTTTTTTTAATACGCCTTTGGGAAATGTAAGGAAGATCTGAAAAGTGCTCAAAAAAGGTTTTTTAAATTCACCCGGGAGTGAGGGAACCTTGTTTTTCTCAGTAGTGAATAAACTAGGCTGATCCATAGTTATTTAATGACATTACAGTAGTCAAGGAACATTTTAAAATTAACTACAAGGGGACGGGTATTTAACAGTGTTATCTAAAACTCAATATTGGTTTGTTATTTTTTTTGTATCTATTCGAATAACCACTACTTTGGACAAAAGCAAGTTTTTTCATAAGGCTTTAAATTCTTCCTATACTAGCAGAGTACACCAGGAGAGTACAACACCAGCACAGTACAGAACATTTCTGTTGTACACTGTTATTCTAATGCAACAGGGTGTGTTTAGCCTGGAGAAGAGAAGACTGAGAGGGGATCTCATCAATGCTTATCAACATCTGAACGGCAAGTGTCAAGAGAATGGCGCCACATTCTTTTCAGTGGTGCAAGGGGCAATGGGCACAAACTGGAACACAGGAAATTCCATCTCAACATGAGCAAAAATTTCTTTGAGGGTGGCAGAGCACTGGCACAGGCTGCCCAGAGAGGTGGTGGAGTCTCCATCTCTGGAGACATTCCAAACCCGCCTGGATGCGTTCCTGTGCAACCTGCTCTGGGTGACCCTGCTCTGGCAGGGGGTTGGACTGGGTGATCTCCAGAGGTCCCTTCCATCCCCTCTCATTCTGTGATTCTGTGATTTCACAAGAAACCTCTCAGATATAAGAGTTCTGCTGTCACAGATCTCTTGCAAAACCAGATGTGCTCCAACATTAGATACTTGTGACATTTTTAAAAAATGTAGACCATCAGGGGGTAAAAAAGTATTGTCAGTGACCTTCCACATCATCTTAATACCTTATAAGACTAGTACAGCTGCTATACACATAAGTGTGTAATATGAACAAGATTTTAACACTTCTTCAGATGATCTCTCAGTGCAAAGAGTAAGGGTAAACTCAGTGGTACAGTTTTTCGCATGTTCCACTAAACTCATGATAGGTTATTTATATGGCCATTATTTCCAGATTTCAATGAAGATAAATAATTAAGCCTCTAAGTCAACAAACCAGACTTCTTCACTTGGTCCAGTATCTCCTTTCCTAGCCTGAAATCTTTTTTCTGTTTTATGTACAGTATTATTTTTCACCAGCCCAACCACAGAGTGACCTTCCTGCCCCTTCAATAATGTGCTGGTGAGCAAACTATGTTTGTGAAACATCGTGGATTATCACCTTTTAACACTGGATTCCTCACTCCACACACTTTCTACACAAACAGCATCAAAGCAGAATAATTCCTTTGTTAAAGTATTTGCCTCCTCAACACTTGGATCTCCTGCAATTATTGCCAGCAGAAGGTAGCAATGAGTGCTAATCTTGGTAATGCAATACTATGTGGGGTCTTCACCATGATTTTAACTAACTTTATTCCTCAGTGGAGGTGAGGGAGACGAATACAGGGAAGGGAAAACCACACTTATTATATGCATCATGCATGTATTTGTCCTTTACTGGGACAGACGCACTGTACCTTGTCTTGAATGTAATGGACCATTTCAGGGAAGGAAGGCATCTGCTTCCCAGAACTCTCCTTTTCGTTTTTACCAGGAAATGTTCTCAGCACCCGCTGCGCTTCTCCATGTACCTCCTCCCGCCTTTCAGAAGAAAAGATGAGAAACAGACATTATTTGCCCAGAATAAATGGCCTTTAATAAGCAGTAAGATATCTTGGGAAGCTGGGGGAGAGGAAAAAGGTTTTAAATGAGAAGTGGTTTTTTTTGAAAGGAAGGGGGAAAGAAGCTTGCATTAGAACATTTAACAATTTGCTTATTTTAGAGAGGAGGAAGAAAAAAAGATAGTTATGAGTGGCCTCTGCAAAACAGTCTGGATCACCCCACTTCTGCTCCTCTTACATCCTGCAAGTGTTCACCACCAACCAGTTCCTGGTTCCTGTTTTCCCATACTCTTGTCCTCCCCATCACTTCCTGTAGTCAACCTTCAGCTGACACCTACAAAGTAGGTTTATTGCTACCTACTTAGCAGAAGATCAACTCCTGAAACACTGCTGATACTGCAATGACAGCATGGTTTGTTGCAGTTGATCTGTTTAGCTTTCCTTCGTTAGCAATAGCTACTCACATCAAAAATCGAGCAATTAAAATAAGTTGCACAAAAACCCCCACCACAAAATTGCAGTAATAGAAAACTGCAAATGAAATTATTACTGTAATTTAATCAGTCAGATACTCTTCATCAGAGAGTGGCAACCCTCACAAATGCATGCACCTGATTCTTTGCAAATAGAAGCTGAAAATAGACTGATAGAATTTACCAGGAAAAAATAATTTCTAGCCTCTGTAAAGGTGATTTCAATTAATGTGTTTTTACTTTGCATTGCAATTGATTGTTAACATGAAGTGCTTTAGTGAAAGCAGTTCATCTGAAACAAGAAAAAGAATCCAAGCCAAAGACCACCACAAGGCACAGCAGCAGTCCTCCACAGAACTGTCAAGAATGCTCTATGTAAAGGTTAATTTCAAAATTAACATACTTGATTTTCAGTGGTGAATTTTTATGCACATACATACATACACACATATATATGAATTTATATTTAATCCAAATATATATTGGTTGCAAATGTGTGTGTGTGTGTGTTTATGAAGATAACTTAAAAAGGAAAACGACTTACGGGTCTCCTGCAGCTAACAGGAGTAAGTATCTGGAAGGGATATGATCTGGAGGGAATACTGTGCTGGCAAATTTCACAGCCACTTGACGTACTTGAACTTCAGGCTTAAAGAGAAGACACAAAAACATATGGTTGGGTTTTAATGAACACAATAATGACCTGCACTCATTACTTGTAAACCACAAGTCATCTCTTTTGTCCTCTGGTACCAACATGACTCAAAGAGTTTAGACATTTTGAGATACTGTTCTTGCTAACTCTTCGTATGGGAGGAGACAGGGAAAAGAAAAGCTAGCTTGTCATATATACCCAAGTAGAGAATGAACTGTCTAATTAAATACACGCACATTTTTGGGAATCATAAATCAGATTTATCACTAATTCTTAGACATCTGAACTGCCCCACCCAGGCAGTTTTGAAATGAATAATGACATACATCACGTATCCACACAAAACAGAGCTGCACTTAAAGCAGCATAACCAGAGGTGGAAAAGAAACATTAGTATAGGGTGGCTTCAGATAGTCTCAAAATTGTATTGCTTGGAGACCTAGGTCACTTGAGAACGCAGGCAAAAGAGTCACCATCATGAAAACAGTCTCTTACAGAGTTATTAGTGCAACCACCAGAAATACATATACCTCCACAGACACCCTGAGTACCCATTCAAACACAGAGCATACAAAAAGCATTCTTTCTGAAAAACCAGACCTCTGAGGAATTCTGAAAACAAACAAGATGCTCAGTAAAGTTAGAGAGCCAGTGAAATGTGGTTTCCTCTGGATTACAGTCTGAAGCTTTTTTTTCCTCTGGATTACAGGCTGAGTTCCTGGGGAGTTTCCCAGGTGATTTATAACGCTAGAAATCACACAGCACACTGAAATCCCCACTCAGCAGTGAATGATCCTTTCTACCAAACTTTTGCTTTCACAAAGCATTTCACAAGGTACTGTCCTTGAAGCATCTACTTCTCCAAGTTTTCTTAAGAGAAGACCATAAGAAACATACAGGGCAATTGCAACGGCTTTGTTTCTTTGCAAAACAGAACACAATAGAAAACTGCATTGTCACCCTCCTTGCAGCCACTGTACCACATTAAAAATATTTCATCTGAGCATACAATCCCCCTCTTCTCCCAGACAGGCCAATACAATCAGTAACAGAGACCTGTTCCAAAAAGTATACATCATGAAGTGTCAGGAAACAGGAAAACAATGAACTTTTTTAAAGGTACTTAATTTTGACTCCACTGAAAATACCTTTATTAAATAAGAAGCTACAAGAGCTTCCATCAGGGTGCGCTGGGCTCCTTCCAAGTTACTGTATGCTCCAACCATCATAGACAAGGCCTCCTGAATGGCAAGCCTAGTATCAGCATCTTCCTGCAGTACAAAACCAAGAGTTTTCACTTTACAGTGTGCAGTGACAAGAATTAAGCAAAACCAGCACAAAATACTAATGATTTCCCAAAGTCACCCCAGCACCCACCTTGCATAAAGCTTCAAAGAACTGCTGTACCAGTGCTATATCCTTCGTAAAGAGCTGAGGCATTCGGCTGAAACAAGATATTTGAATTCATAAGGTTTTTGTATTTTTAAATTGAAATGCTTCACATTTCACTGGTCTTCCCCTCATCCCACATTTTAACTGTCAAACAAGACAGAACCAGCACAGAAAGTTTGTGCTATCTTATCCATTTCCATCATGGAGCAGTACACCCCTCCTTAACACAGTTTGGAAAGTGAGATATTCTATGGACAATCATATAGATCACCAGTATACCACTGAACTAGCCACTTGTCTAGCTTCGTGCCCTCTGGTCTTTGCTGTACGTTCCTTAAATTTATGTTTCTGGCAATCCAGAAAGTGGAACTGTTTCTTCAATTCTCTGCATAATTCATGAGCTGCCACTAATCACTGCTAGAGAAGCTATCAGCTAAAAACATGTTTCTTTCTACATCTCTGGAGATGTCAAAAGAAGAATGCTTTTCTCTGCACTATACGCTCAATCGCAAAATTGGCAGGTGGCATAAAGCTTGCTGCTGATAAATTAGCAGATTACTCTGGAAAATATTCAACATCCCATTGCTTAAATGGCGCTTCAGTTACCTGGAGAGCTTTCCAACCGCTGAATATGCCATTGACAGCAGTTTTGAATCCTTGAATGATAAAACAATACACAAAATTCAGCAAAACCAAAAATACATAAAGGCATGTCTCTTATAATTAAAACATCTACTTTAAATCCTGTCTCCAAAGTGCTCAAACAGGCTTTCATGGACAAAGAATCCTGGAACATAAAATAATTGTATCCAGGAATAAAAGCATTATGTAGGAACAGAGAAAGCATGCATTTCCACAAGAGAATTACAAATGGTGACAAAATGTAAATCTCCCTTCTGGTCTCAGCTACTCACATTCTATTGCAAGAGGGACAGCTAAGGAGATTCAGTAAGTACAGGAACAGTAGCAAAGGGACAGAAACCTTCCACTGGCCCAGAACAGCAGCTTTATACAAAGGAAGCTGTTTTGCACAGTGGATCCTACAGATGACCAATACAGCACGTTTATATATGGGCTTACTTCCTCCTGAACACTCCTTTTTCATGCCCTTCCCAATGGCAGGGGAGGGCCATGTGCTCAACACCAACTCAGGCCAGAGGTCACATCCAACAGTACAAACGAACCAGCAAGAGAATCAAAGCTGCAGAAGAGGAAGTCTGCACCATCAGCCCTTCGTAAGATACATGTAGGCATATTGTGGGCAATTTCCCTTCTGAAGTGGCACTGGAAAGATCTCTTTGGGCCACAGTAGCATTTGTGGTTCTGTTTCTAACACCCTTGCCACCGCAATATCATCCCTGGACACACAGGATGGAAGGTATTACAAGCAGGGCCTATACAGCTGCTTATCACAACGGGGTATACGCCTGGAGCTGAGGCCCCTGTGTGCTCTGGAGTAATGAGTAACAGCAGTTAGATGCTACTCTGGCCTCGCTCTTTCAATTACCAATACTACTATTTCCTGAGACTTCACAAATAGTGTCCAGGCACCTATCCATAGCTGTTAAACAAGTCAAGCAATTCCCTTATGCAGCCTATTAAAGCATTTACTTCTATTCCAACAAGATTTCTTAAAAAGTGTCCTTTAATAGCCTCTCAGGCAACTACAAAAAAGAGATTTATCAGTTTCCATCATAAAGGTATTTGTCTTTCACTTGAATTCATAGGAAGAACTATAGCTCTATGTCAAAGAACCTTTCAGCTTACCTCTTTGTATTCATTGATCAGCTTTGTAAGTCCATTTAGAAGCATTGGGCCCAACGGCTTTATTTTACTTTCTGGACAACTGCAATTAGAGACACCAACAAAATAAAGTATTACCTTTTGCATCCCTCAAAAGTATCTTTTCTCAGCATCATTTTTTCTCAACTTCGTTAAACTGAGAAATTACAACTCAATGTGTGCGAGCACACACACACATATTTCAAGACTAAGGAACAAACTCTACTTCCTATGAGTTTTAGTACTCTTTCTTTGCCCTTAGTTCAGTTATATATTTAGTAAACAGAGTGGCTGCTAGGCAAATAACTAAAAAACATTGTGTTCACTCCAAATTACTTACATAATACAAATATGATGCACAAACTGCAAGGACAGACTTCTCAGCTTTGCATTTGTATTTGCACCAAAGAGTCCATCATAAACCACCTGGCCAAAAGACATAAAAAGCAGATTATAAAGAATGTCTGGCCTCACTGTCATAGGTTTTCTAATTCCCCTTCTTCTTTAAACACTGTCATCAGTAACAGTGCTTCTGTCCCCTAAGTACTGGAGGAACTGTATTATTAATCTCTTTAGGAAGAGCAGCTTAGGAACATAAGTGTTACCTGAATATTAGCTGGGAAAGTTTCTGCAGCTTGCCTGGATCGCAGAAGATGAGGAACTATCTTTAATTTAACACGGGTGCTGACTGACTCTCGTTTCATTTCTGGTTTCAGAACAGATCCCTGTCAGAAAGAGAGTCGAAATAATACAGTGCATCTTTGGACACTACTTTTAAATTAGCTAAATCACCTCCTACTGCAAATCAGAACACACTGGAACAGAGAAAAAAATTATTCAATACCAAAAAGGTTCAGTGAAAGCAGAGATCAAGGAAGTGATAGATTTAAGACACACATACATGTTTTCTCCAAATACAATAAGGCAACTAAAATTACAGCTTCAGAAATTAAGCAGGTATGCAACTCTGAAGGCAAATCTTACCTCCTTGGTTTTCAGTGGTATATCCCCAAGATACACTTTATACATTTTGTTGATGATAGCAGGATTGTTCCAGTCAATTAAACTAAAGAAAAAAACACATTGAACACTAACATGTTATGATTCCAACCTTTGATTACTTTTTGAAATCTATGTTTTACAGCATTTTGCATCATATTCATGTTCTTACCAGAGTTTTAATAGATCTAATTTGACTTCTAATCACTCCTCCCACATCCACATAACATATAATCACAAAGAATGTGAAGTGATTACAAATTTCACCTACAAATTCTGGCAATATAATTTAAAATAATTTATGAGAAACCTACGTGCTCCCTTCTCTCCCACTGAAACAAGACATATAAACCATGCTAGTCTACTAATTGAATACAGAATGGTCATCTATCATCTATCAAAAGAAATTTCTCCACATTCTTCAACCTCGGTGCTTTGACATTTCAATAGAGAAGAGGGTATTTTTAATTCTAAGATTATTTAATCTCGGTCTCTCAGAAAAGCCTGCCTGCCCACGATAACCATCTAATGCTAGCTATTGAAGAGACTGTTTGGAACACACACACACACCCAAAAAATACCCCACAGAAAACAAAAAGTTAAGCATGCATGCTTGAAAAAAGTGGAGGAGACAGAAACATGCCTTTCTTTCAGTAAGGGAACTGATTTCCAAACAACAGAGTTGTGAAGTAGCATATATTTCCCATAAAAGACATTTAACATTGCATGTTAACATGCTTTTTGTCCACACATGTATTTTGCTCTCCAGGCAAAGAATACCAACAGAAAGGGAAAGATGAGACAAACAGCGAAGGACAGACTGCCTTCCTTAACTGGGCTGTCGTCAACTTACTAGGGTCATCTCCCCTGCCATGATTGAGGCACATGAATAGACTCCAATAAAGAAGGTTTCACATTACGTATTTGACTCCAAGTTAAACAGTCCTATATTTCTAGTAATAGAGAAGCCACATACACATTTCAAAGGCAGGCCTCTCTTTCTCCACATCTCCTACATGAGCCAGCAAACCTTGCACGATCAATGACTCAGCAAATAGTACCAACGGCAATTACACTGGCCTCTTGATGAGTTAAAGACAGAAACATCGTCTTTAGATGATGAAAGGTGGACTGCAGATGCGCAAATGCTTTAATAATGCAGACACCAGTGCCTGCCAAACTTCCTAGACTATGGTCCACTTCACAGTTACAGTCTCTTTACTGCCTTAATAATTTAAATGAAAGTATACTTTTCTGGGAAAGACAATATAGGTAAGATGACCAGCTGTGAATCACCTACTGAGGTCATATTGACCATGATAATCCACAGAGGGCAATCTGGAAACCAAGGAATAAACAAATGGCTCAAAAGCAATACCAAAGATGATTGAACACTGACAGCTAAAGCTGTCAGCTCCAGAGCCAAGTGATGTTCCCAGGTGCAAGACTGTGCGCCACACCATTCCCAGCCTGCTGCGAATACAGTGCAGCTTCACAGGCACACAAGGGACTGCAGCCTTCCTCCGTTCGGAGCACAGTCTCTCTGGAGCACTACGTTAACTGCAGCTAGCTTTGTTAGGAACACTAGCACCATCTTTTCCAAACACCCAAACTTGTACCTTTGCTTGCTCTTTAGTTCCAGGTCTGCTGCAGTGGCAACGCTGTGTCTTGTATCACTGGAGGCTACAACCAGGTGTATAACAGCTTCCAGTTCTGGCACTTGCTCAGCTTCAATGAACTTCACTATCCCCAGCTTACACTGTTCAACAGTGGGGAAAGTGAAGGCAGGGTTACTGACAAGAAAACACAGGTTACAATAACCGTAGCAGTTCAGCTGTCTGAAACGATGGCTTGTGCTTGCTAAGGAGAAGTTCACATGTTCTCCACCTCTTCAGCAGCACCCAGCAGTACTACCAGCATTACAATTATGGATACTCTGCTACTTCTCTGCTGAAAAGGGACACTTCCATCAACATAAGAGTTTTGTAACCTTCTTTAGGAGAAAAACACAGGAGTACACTGCAGTCATGGTTGCTTCCTAACCAACTCTGAGAACTGCTGGCACCTCCCACCCCATCTCACTGTGGTAAAGCTCCTTAAGGCATTGGGTGAAGTCCCTGAATAAATTCCTTCGGGGCAACTAAAGACCTGGTCAGAATTAGTTACATATTTTCCCTCCAGCCTTCCATTCCTCTGTAGCCACAACTGTTACCACCACCAGTTCACTAAGGACCAGCCCCACAGCCAGTACCTGTTCCAGCAGTTCTGGTGTCCATGGGCTATCTCCAATTACCCTTTTGGCTGCATAAAAGCTCATGCCTGGAGGCGGCTGAGGGATTCCAGGACCTCCCACACTACTCGATGAAGAACCCTGGGCCGAGGGCACGTTTTGTCGACTCTGAGATTCATTCAATACGAACCTAAGCAGGTAGGAAAAGAGTTTCATTAAAGGCTTTACCAATCCACATTGCCAGCTTAATTAGAGGCTGGAATGGAGGATAAACATACCCTGTCCAACTTTGCATATTCTTCTTTAATTAATCCCATGACTCTGACATAGGACAGAATTTTACCCTGTTGAGACTCAGCTACCAGTTATCCCAGCATATTCTGCAAGAGCCATAACGATCTCACTATAACCGTTTAAAAACCAACCTCAGTTAGGAAAGAGTAGGGTCCACTGGCATTTCTGAAAAGTTATCTCAGGTTATGAACCAGAATGTTCAACTTTTGTATTAGAAGTGAATACTCAGACAGCACTATATTCAAGAAACCTGTACTAAAAGCTTTAACAACATTCATACGATTTCTATGAAAAATGTAAACCTAAGAAGGGAAATAATGAAGCATACGCAACAAGAAGTGGCAAGAAACAATCCTTGATATAAAAATTAAATAAATAAAATAATGTCTTGGAAAACGGCAATTTTAGTGCTGGGCAGGGAAGGAAAGCAAAAACCATAAAGGTGAAGTTTACAGAACTCAGTCATTTTGGAGACTGACTAGTCTAGCTGCCCCATGCACATCTCCATACTCTCACAAAAGCCACTCCAACTCTCCCTGTATCCTTGGAAGCTAGTCAACACATGAAGGCACCAAAATTGTAGTGCACAGACCAGTAAGAATTATTTTGCTCCAGCCAGCCATAATCTGTTCTGCATTCATCGAACAGGCAACAAAAGGAAGTAAAAAGTCTCAACAATAAGGATAAACATTCATCCCAAGTCTCACTAGTTAAAACTTTAAACGCTTGAACTTGATTATGAGGTTTAAGCCCTACAGTTAGGCTTTGTGGTTGTTTTACTGCAAGAAGACTGGCAAGGCTAATTCACAACTGCGCAATGACAGAACAAGTTTTACCAAGCACAAATTAGCTGTAAAGAGCTGCAAATGGTCTCACCCTGGGGAACAATACTTTAAGAGATGCATCCAGAGAGACAGCCCAGCTGAAGACACCTCTCTGAGCACCATCTGGGAAGAAAACCCGAAACCTTCACCCCTACTCTTGTGGTCTCTCTGAGTATTTAAAAACTGTCATGCTTGGCCAGAGTACAAAAGCAGGAAGGAAGTGAAGTCTCATTTCAAAGCCCAAGGACTTCGTCTGCTGCAGCTACAGCTGCATTGGTGTGGGGGTGAAGCTGAGAGCAACAACCTGGGCAAACTGAAGCCTGTGAGCTGTGAATAGAGGAGCAGGCTAAGCATTTTAAACTATAAGCTGCAAAACTCTACAAACTCAAATGGTAAGAAAGTGGCCCACACAACACCTGATGGGAGCATGACCTCTAGCAAAGCTACAAGGAGATACACCACACGCTCACTATTTTAAAAGTCATTCCTTCAGCTTAATCCACTTGGGTGATCAAGAGTTAGGTGCTCAGAAAAATCCTATGGGAATCAATGGACTCAGAAAAAAGAAATGTGTTCTACTGTTAAAATTATTTCTATTTTCTTTCAAAAGCTCCGCTTGCAATACAAAGACACTAAAAAAGTTAGTGGAAAATAGATTTTGAGAAAGTGTTGATTTTAGACACTAGAAGATTCCTAACAAGCAGTGATCAGTAAATTTAAGTCACTCTGTAAATCCTTCTCACTCTCAGAAACAGTGCTCACACCAAGACACGCCATTAGACTTAAAACCTTTTTCACCACAAAACAGATGGAAGACAAATCTTGTTACTAGAAGTTCAATTCTGGAAAGCACAAGTTTTCAGAGATTACGCGTGCTTATGACCTTGGAGGACTAAGCTTTAAAACTCAACTGCAGAAAGATGAGCACGCATTTTGATCTGGCTTCTATTTTAAAGGTTTGGTTATTTAACAGGTAGCTCACATGTCTCATAGCTTCACTGTGATCCCAAAAGAGGTCAAGGACAGAATAGTGTAACACCTAATTAAGTAGAAAAAAGATATTTTGTTAAATAAGGAAGACGGCGATCCCATTCTTAAAATTAGGACCCTGTTTTGTATCTTACTGAACCATGAACTTGCTTCATTCGAGCCAGGAAATAACAGCATATTTTAAATGAGTTTCCAGGCATGCAGTTTGTAATGGTTCATACATAAAGAACATATCAATACTAAAGAAGACTGGCATTAACTCTTACTTACCCATAAGGCATAAGAAGAACATCCAACATAAAGTCCAAAAGCAGCTGTACAGTCTTTGGTTTTTCAGCAAGATTAAATGGAGAAGCTGCTGCTTTCAGTGGTTCAGCAGGGTATTTCATGTGAAAAAGGGTTGGTATTAGAAGATGCATTAGGCTGAAAAACAATTATATTTACTGCAACCATTTAAAAAAACCACACCTGTTTATTCTTAACATTCAAGAGAGAAACCTTTAAAAGCAAACCTGGTCCTTAACAGCAAAAAAAAAAAAATCTTAACAGAAGTTAAACTGATTCACAATCCAGTGGCCTCTATTTGCCACCTGATGTACTTAAAAATGGAAGGCAGAAGATAAATTAGGATTTGCGCTTAACATAGAATATATACCTCTGTATATATGCACACACATATATCTAGAAAGATAAAATCACTGCCTTTTTCCAGACTTCTAATGTTTCCTAATTATGCCACAAAATACAGTCTAGGACTGTCTCATCCATAAGAAATTTAGAGTTTTAAATCTGAGACATTTACTGCTGTTCCTGTTGCTGGACAGAGGATATTTACTGAAGGTCTGGCCCTAAACTGTAAACCAGAATTTGATGAAGATGGATGGGGGATATGGACAGGCATATCCATCATAACACAGGCCTCTTATACAGAGTCTGCTGCTGCAGATCCTGTATATTATTACAATATTAAACTATATGAATTCTTGTACCACCCAAACTACTGAATTGCTGATACAAATGGTACAAGCCAAGAACATCCTAAGCAATGAAGATATCACCAAGGAAAAAAAATAACCTTTTATCAAATGATACAAATTATTTTACTAAAACAATATCAGCACAATTCACTCCAAGAATAAGCTAGTTATACCTGTCTTGCTGTGGCTGAGGTTTCCCTTCCATTGCAGTGAGAAGAGTTGGAGCCAATTCACATTGTTTTTCCACAGGCAGACGGGGGTATCCCATCTTAACATAGATTATGGTAAAATTCTAAAGGAGTAGAAAAAACACACAGTATTGCAACATTGCAAAAGAAATATCTGTTCTTTAAACTCTTCTTATACGTTGTGTTACATAATGGGGTGTTGGAAACCACATATGTTTTGGAAGACCAATTTTTTAATTCTAAGGCTCATTGGACTGACAGCTATTAAAGGATTAATAAAGGGTTAATTAAGGGGTTGAACCCTCAGAAAGGGTTTTCTGAGTAGGTCTTGCTGAGCCTCCACTTTAAAAGGAAGAAATCCTTCTCTAGCTACTCTTACTTGTTGCCAATTTCACCAAGAGCAGCTTTACCTTAGCAACAGCTTCAAGGAATGCAAATGTAACGTTCTCTCTTACCTATTTCTGAAATAAAATAGAAAGCAATATTGAATAAATAAAAACTCAGAAGCATAGCCAAGGCTTCTCTTGGAAATGTGTTTTGAAGTCATTGTAATTAAAAGCTGCAAATGTAATCCAAACAGAGCCCAGAGACAGGACAGCACAGCACAGCAATACTGAACACTGGACTACCTAACTGGTCTAACTGCTATCACGTTGATTCAAATCCAGTCAGGAACTGTAGAGATAAAGAGTTATGTGTTCAATGACCTGGGTGAAAGAAGCGTTGAAGTGGGAAGCAGGACCCTTCTTTGTAGATGGCACTTGTTAAAATTTTATGAAGCCTGAAGGCACAAAACAACATGCATCACTCAGATACATGAATAAAAACTGATTTTTGACATGTTCAGCAAAAAGCACGATTTATGTCAAGTTTGTCTTCAAAGAAGATGGTTCTTTTACTGCTGTACAGAACACATGCACTCTGGAAGCCTTCGGCCATTTCGAAAAGGTGAACTCCAGATAATTGCACTTGCTTAAAGACAATCTAAGATTACTTCTGTGGTACTGCTGTTTAAAGTCTTTTTCCATCAGTTTCTAAGATGCTATGTTTTCCATTTATGCCACATATGATGGAATAGTCAAATGAGGCGGACAGAAAGCTTCCCTCTGATTTTATCACTTTTTTCATTATGGTGATTTGCAACAGAACTACCACAGTTGAAAATTATCTTCATAGTTTCACAAAAGCATTTTTAAACTACATTGAATGAAAACATCTAGTAAAGTTTCCCCATCTATAAAAAATTTTTTTTTTCATGTTTTCTTGCTCAGCTAAGGTCCTGACCCTAAAAACACATAAAAATTCAGTTTCTCATGTGGTCAGAGAAATATAGATGTTTTAAGTAACACACTGACCCTGCACATATGAGGATAAGGATTGATAGCTGCTTGGAAAATGAAGCTTCTAACAATTAACAGACCCTCTACAATACAAGCAATGACAATTACACATTCACAAAACTTCAAGAGTAATTATCAGTAATTCGACCAGAATCAAGTGTAGCTGCTTTCCGAAACTAAGTTTCACCTACACAAGACTATAAGGTTTAGTTTGAAAAAATCTCTTAAAACATCAACCTCATATCAATAACATACTTGCTAGGAAAACCTACAAAGCTAAATACAGGAGCTTTAAAGAGCATTCTGCTTGTTACAAGTAAATCACAGACTATTCTTGGAAGAACAGACACTTACAGTGACAAAAGACACTGCAGAAGGATCTTGATATTGAACTAGCAATGTCTCTACTGGAAGCTGAATTTTTGGACGACTTTTGATGCGCTTGTTCAGATGAACCAGCAGCTCCATGACCTGACAGGAAGAAAACAAAAATTTTACTAGTTTGGACTCTACTCACTCTCAGTCCACTAAGCAGGCCTATTATAGACAAATCAAACCTTGGCTTCCTGATTATTTACTCTCTAAGAAAACGGCAGCCCTCCTTTATTGTATTATCTTGAAACCACTCTTGACATGTCTCAAGAAACTGTTAAGACAAATACATTAAAAGTCCCAAACCATGCCACAACCAATACCCTCCATCAATAGAAATGTCAGGAAGAAACAATCACTGAGGATGACCAGTTCTTTCTACACAGTTATTATCCCTCAAAACTGAGCCTGGCTTGGAAATGTGCATTGCAGCTCTACCTTGTGGCTGTAGAGTAACTTCAATTCAAGACATAACAACAAAAAAAAAAAAAAGAAACAATCCCAATCCATCCATAAGTGTATGAAAACTGTGTTTGGAGTGGAACAAGACAGAACTGAAATCCTTCTGGCAAGAGGAGATGCCAACAGGAGCCCCATGAATGTCAGGCAGGAGCAATGGGCAGCCCTGCCCTGCAGCAACACCAATGGGACCTGGCAGCAGCTCCGGGGGAATGGCCCTGGGCTCTGGTGGACAGCAAGCTGAGCTGGGGCCAGAGTGCCTTGAAACAAGAGAGGTGCAGAGTGGTGCCTTCTCTTGATGAGCACTCCCAAGTAGTGGAGCAGGGAATTTGCGCAGTCTCTATCCTTGGAGGTTTTTCACGACCCACCTCAATAAAACCTTCATCATCTTGGTCTGAACTTGTAATGGATCATTTTAAGCAGGAGGTTGGTCTGGAGACCTTCTGAGGTCCTGTCCAAGCTGAATTATCCCATGATTCTACAATTCTATAAAGTAGTTTCTTAGCATAGCATCAGCGAAGTGTCACTTGCAAATCCACTGAACAAGATACCATAACTGAATGGAGGAACTTGAAAAACTACCATCTCTACTCTGGAACAATGGGTTCTGAGAAATCACACTGAAAATTTGCATCTTGCTCACAAACGCCACCAGATTCTCAAGTAAGGTGATGCAAAAATATAAGTGACATTAAACAGAGTCAGGTCAGCTCCAGTAAAACCTGACAGAGACAGTCCTAGATGCCTGTTGACTTTATGCAATTCAAGTAAAAAAAAGAGTGGGCACACCATCCTGTGCTTTTGATGGCTCATTACCTTGGCCATAGTATGGTGAAAAAGCAGCTAAATTGCTGTGATGGAAGTTTGCCATAGAAACTGCAGAACCATATGCCTGCTGAGCTGCATGTGAGCTAAGACATCATCTTTGCATCAACTCCATGATTAGGTATCAAACAAAATAACATCCAGATATAATCTAGAGAGACTGCATAGCTGACCACAAGCATGCGACTGAGACCGAAGATGAGCTGACAAGCTAAGTAATGCTGACAGCTACCAAATTTTGCTGCTGCAAAATTATTACAACAGCAGTCACAAATTCCCATTATTTTAGAGAGGAAGAAAACCTGTCTGTACACACTTTTTTGTGAAGGAAAAGAAACATACAACTATGACAGAGTTTGAGGAACCTGTTCAAACTACCCATGGTGGCCAGTGAAAAGAGACATGGCTGGATTTGGGTATGTGTGAGGGATTAGCTTCTCTAATCACTAATATCAAATCAGTGCACTAAAGATCTCATCCAGCAGTACTCTGACCTGAATCAGGCAAATGTCTGCACTTGTATGATTGCTTCTTACGTTTTTGCTGGCTTCACATGGGCTTCGTGAAGCGACAGTATCCAGTCTGGCACAAATGCTGTCAGTGCACCAACACTTCTTAGAGCACATCCGAGCCAGCAGAGCAAATTTACCCCTGATTAGTTCTCTGTGTGACACTGCTAGGGTAATTCATTTGGTAGAAGACATCCTGAGTTGAATGTAAGTCAGCTGTCAAACCGTGGCCTGAACAGGGATTACCCCTTCAGAGTAAATGGATTAAGAAGGTATAAGCATTGCAATCTTATCAACATATGTGGAAATATCCTCCTGGAAACTCTGCTAAGGCATACAGAAAATAAGGAGGTGACCAGTAACAGCCAACATGGCTTCAGTAAAGGCAAACTGTGCCTGAAATATGTGGTGGCCTTCTACAGTGGTGCTACAGCATTGGTGGATAAGTGAAGAGGAACTGACATTATCCATCTGGACTTGTGAAAAGCATTTGACACTGCCCCGCACGACATCCTGATCTCTAAATTGGAGAGACACGGATTTGATGGCTGGACCACTTGGTGGATAAGGAACTGGCTGGATGCTCGCACACAGAGCTGTGCTCTATGGGTCAATGTCTGAGTGGCAAGCACTGACAAGCGGCATTCCTCAAGGATTGGTACTGGGACCACAGCTGTTTAACATCTTCGTTGGCAACACGGACAGTGGGATTGAGTGCACCCTCAGCAATTTTGTCAATGACGCCAAGCTGAATGGAGCAGTCGACATGCTGGAGGGAAGGGATGCCATCCAGAGGGACCTGGACAGGCTTCAGAAGCAGGTCCATGCCAAGATCATGAAGTTCAATAAGGCCAAGTGCAAGGTCCTGCACCTGTGTCATGGCAATCCCAGGCACAAATACAGGTTGGGTGGAGAATGGATTGAGAGCAGCCCTGAGGAGGACGACTTGGGGTGTTGATAGGTGCTCAGCACGAGTNCGAGACATAATGGTTTCAAACAGGAAGAGGGGAGATTTAGATTAGATATTAGGAAGAAATTCTTTCCTGTGAGGGTGGTGAGGCACTGGAACAGGTTGCTCAAAGAAGCTGTGGCTGCCCCATCCCTGGAGGTGTTCAAGGCCAGGCTGGATGGGGCTTTGAGCAGCCTGGTCTGGTGGGAGGTGTCCCTACTCATGGTAGGGGGGTGCAACTAGAGGATCTTTAAGGTCCCTTCTAACCCAAACCATTCTATGACTCTGCAATTCTATGACCTAGACTACATCCTAAAGCTGAAAATGTATGAGGGCAATCAGTTCAAACTCCCGAATGAGGCAGTAATATTGACTTGACAGCCACAAAATTAAGGGCTGGGAGAAGACCAACACAGCAATATGTTAAGGCAGTGGGAAGAAAAATGGAATTTTAATTTCTAGCAGCACAAGATTGTGGAGAAAGTTAATCTGGAGAGTGAGAGTAAAATCAAAGTGTAGTCAATCCATCTGGTGTACTGAATGAACTACACTGTGCTTCTGAAGCTCGGTAAAAGGAAGTCCTTGAACAACTGTATTGATCTACAATTCATCAGCAACACACAGATGTTTTTTTCGCTCTTATAACTATACTATCAAAAGATACACTGTCAATTCAATTAAAATGGTGTAAGATTTCAAACAAATGGTGGCATTAACCATGTTGGCACACTTTTTTTGTTGTTGTTGTCTTTTTTTTTTTTTTTAACCACAACACTAATCGTAGGAGATAGACATGACATGGGAAAGCAGAGTTTTGTCATAGGCCATATTCAGTCACTGGGTGAATAAAAAGTTTGTCCCTCCCTTTCCATTCTATTTCAACTATGTTAATAGATTAGTTTCCCAATTGTTTGATGCTCATGTAAAAAACCATGTGCTTTTGTTTTACTTACATAGCCTTAACATGATTTTGAGGCTGGAGTTGAACAATAGGCACATTCTTTGTCATCCACCAAGTAAAATTAGCACTTTAAAGCTAGGTATTTGTGTTTAAAAGTATTAAGCATTTGAAAATGCATCAGACTTCTTAAAAGACATTTTCCCACCAGATTAACAGCAAAGTAAGAGCAAGTAGAAGACTGAAAAGCTGAGTTCTGATGTAAGTAACAGAAAAAGGCAAAGTGCACGTTGAACAGATTTACCTGCAGGTTATACACTCCACAGTAAAACTTCACTGATGTTCATCAGAATAAAAAAGAAATTAGTCTTTCCCTCACCACTCTCTCTCACTGATAAATTATTTTGATATGTAAAAAATAACAGACAAAAAAAAATAATCAACACATACAGAGCCTTCTTGTTATACTTTGAATTTATTTTGAAAACAGAATACTGAGAGAGTCAACTTCCCTTCACTGATCCGGCAAAAGCAGAAATCAGAGTAATTTCCTTGACCACAATGAATTTGACAAATACCAAAAATTACAAGGAAGTGCTCTAATCGCTTATATTATCATCATCATCTTGTAGAGATAAAAATCTGTAGTTTAAATACATAGACAGAAGAAGAAGTGAGTTTTATTTCATTATTCATTTATTCTAACACAAAAACTACAATACACTCTAAGAGTATTACCTGATTTTGAGAGACCTCTTGAAATTTAATTTTCAAAGGAGTAGTCCTTCCCCTTTCCTGAATCTCACAACGCTCAAAAAAAAATACAGACAATACATTCCAATTTATAGGAAAAATATCATATAAAAACACACTAAAAAATTCCACTAGATAGTTAGATGCCTTTCTTCACAGCTTCAAGTACACATCTTCAAAATTGTTTGGTCCTTGCTCCTGTTCCTGTTATCAGACGGGTAAATGACATCAATGAGTATGTCCTTCATGGTCTTTGATGCATAGAAGCAAGCTTGGTTCACATGTGCCGTAAGTCAGATGGATGCACAACAGCCCTAACCTGAAAGCCACGGCAACTGCCTCTATGGCAGTAAGCCTTGGCCTCAGGCTAACTCATAGCTTGCCAGCCTCAAGTGGAAACAAATGCAGCCTTCACATATCTGCAAAAGACTTGGCTGATAGAAGCAATGACTCTTCTCTTTAAGCCCTAACAGCTGTAATAAGTAATTCTCTATCAGGCTCATGACAAGTTTTCCTCAAAGAGTAAATTTCTCTGCAGAAAACATCCAAGTATAGTAAATTATGATACATCAGGGGCATTTCTTTCCGCCTTATCAGGACAGCATACCATTATGGTAAATTGCACCCTTACCTTTTTACGAACTCCTTCCTGTGTGCTGGACAGCTTGAGGAGAACGGGGGGTAGGAATTTGGAAATAATGTTCTGTAACTGCTCGTCTGTTTCTGCATGGCCAAGACGCAAGAACACACGCTCAAGTTGATCTGCAGTTAAAAAAAAAAAATTAAAAAGGCGAAAAGAGAGAAACTGATTGAAACTCACAATTGCTGTATCAAGAAAGCAACTTTTTCTAAACATCCTCTAATGGGCTTTTAAGAAACGCTGCACGCAATTCTTAAAGCACTTCCATATGAACAGCACTCAGCACAGATCCATCTTGTATTTTTAATGCTATCTGAGCAAAACATTGATGGCAGAAACCAGCGTGATAGCTTCCAGTACTAGCCTCCACAATTACATGGAGACCACTCCTGTCAAAGCCAGAGGCAATTAAGATTTCCTTTACTTCACGCTGTGTTTCAAACAGAGGCTAGAAGAACTCCAAAGGTGAAATGAAGGTTAGGATCTCCAAGTCATTCCCCGTCCTTTCTCCTTTGGCAGCTAAGATATGCGGCTGTGGGGCTCTTAACTTTTGAAAATATGCTTGCTGTGATCTGCGTTCAGACCATGATGTTCTGTATCTCCACTAGCTAATCAGAGATCAAAGAGGCCTGGCCAATTCTTGTTGTTATTCTTGTTAAACCTAGAGTCCCGCTCATGTACAGGGACCCCACTGTAGACATTGTGTCAACACAACAAAAACACCAAGTACATACAACAGAACCCAAGACCAATTACAGTCAGTATTGCAGAAATGGAAGAGTCCAGGCAAAGCAGAAGTCACAAGCCTGGGGCAAGCCACACCATGGCAGCTGGGTACAAATAAACAGGCTGCACAACTGAAAGCACAAGAAACAAACAAGTTCTTTGAAAGCTTGAGACTTCTGTTACAGGCTGAATTTGATACTCATGGGAGTATTCACAGGACATCTTGACATGAGCTAACCTGTTCTGCCCATGGCTTTCTGTTAGGCCACTCAGGTCTTCCAGAAAAACTGTACAAATATTGACTGAACCAGTTACTAATTTCTTACAATTTGTTTATCTTTTTTCCAAAAGAGAGCATTATCATCAATAGGAATAAAATTGCAAGCATGAAATTTGGGACATATTGCTGTAACTTAAAACACAAAGCTCCTATTATCCCTCTAGGAAGCTGCTGGAGCGTTATAACAAATTCACGTTTCTCTAGCCAGGAGGACTCCTCCCCTACTCAGGAAGGAACACACAAAATTTTTTTTTTTTTTAACATCTGCAAAGAGGTAGAAGTTGCAGCTCCTGTGAGATCAAGAGAATGGGGGGAAGGAGGGAAAGCAATAACATCTGTTTTCTCCCGAAGCTAGCAGAAGATCATTCCAAGCAAACAGATGAGACCAAAATCTTCTGTAAGCAGCTCAAGCACAAAGGCTGAGGACCATCTGTCTTTATAAAAAGAATGGAAGAGTCCCTATTTTAGGTGCCAGCAGGCAGCTGCCCCAACAGCTAAACCAGAAGCAAAGCAAAACCTCCCTGGCACAGCAGCATTCCCGACTGAGAAAAGTCCTCGTGCATGGGATCAGGAGCATCTCTTCTCATACTGCAGCACTGCAGGACAGATCCACAGGCAGCAAGGAGACCCAGGGCTTTTGAAAGGACTAGAGGTCTTAAGACCTCCTACAAGGAGGAAATCAGTCCCCCAAAGACTAATCTAAAGTGACCCTATTGCAAGCTGAGATTAGAGGGAGACCAAGGAGAACCCTCCTTCAGTGGAGGAGGATCACCGAGCTGTCTGTGAAGGACTACAGAGGCAAAAAAGAAAAAAAACCCCACTGGTACAGGGCAGAGGTAAAGACTGCATGAATGGGTATGGCTGAACTCAAGTGAACAAAAAGGATGTTCAAATGCAAATACAGCTGCAGCCAGCAAACCTACCATGGTGTAGCTGCAGAAGCCTTTACTGTCCTACTTTTTAAATCTGTGCTATCCCTGCACTAAGACTTCTCACAGCGTCATTCCTCTGCCAGCTGCAGATTAAACATAAACGTATCACTTCCAACATTTTATTTTCTCCTGAGCAAATATGACAGGCAGTTGAAAAGACAGAGGACTAAAAAATTTTTGTGTCGGGGAAATTACAAGCTGAAACTCTGCAACACTTACAATGCAAACCGACTTGCGACTCAATCTCTTGCTTCAGACTGATTTCATGCAACAATCAGGCTGTCAGCTAGTCAATGACTTCACAGCATCTATCTCATATCCCCCCCTTTTTTTTTTCCTTTTTAAATCGTAAAAATTTCTTTCTCTCTTCACCTTCCTTTTCACGTCATACTCCCCCCACAAAATGACCTGCCTCTTCAGGACCTCCACGGTGTCTCACGATCCCACCAGCAGTACGGGTTTGCTTAGGCCATGCAGCTGAAATAACTCAAACAATGAATAAAATCAGACCATTCCCCTTGGACCTGGAACTGCAGGATATCACTGCAGACCCACCATTCTCAAGCAAGCCAGCTGAGGAACCTCTCCAACAACACATTCCTTCACATGGCAACAGATCAGATCCAGGTGTAAGCAAACACGAGTGAAGTTGTTTGTAAAGCCATTTGTTGTAACCACTGCACTGCACACACCTTCCCAAAGGCGTAAAACCCACAGTGCACATGCCCATGGGAAGTGCAGCAAGGCACTGAATTGCAAGCATCTACTCCACTTCCAGCTTCCTCCATTGTTCTGTCATTACAAAAAGCAACCAGAATTGTAATACTAATAGAGATCAGGAGAAAAAACAAGCTACCCCCTTGTTTACACCGACTTTGAGATAAGTTTATTACTTTTCCCTTATCTCTGCAGCCTAGTCAGTTAAGCCCTAAGCACCAGGTATCCTTCCCTCAACCATAAGCATGACAGGACTCCAGTAATTCCAAGGAGACTAGTTGCCTGGCTGCAGTTAAGAAACTGGTCAGGAGTTTGTCAGAGCACCCTCCTGTGCTGACGATGCAGGCTGTACCCATTGCAGCGGGACAGGAAAACAAAGAGCTATAAACACTCCCAAGTATTGCACATCAACCATTTTCTCCACAGTTTTTATTCTACTAACAATTAAGACCATCTCTCAAGCTGACAGCATTCATTATAGGAAAACATAAACCCTGGAGATTTAAAGCACCACACACAACGGTCCAGGAGAGGAGCTCAGGACATGGTATCTGGGACTCGGACAGTGTCCTACCTCCATGAGTGTTGCAGAGCTGCTGGCTGGCACGGGGCAAGCTCCTTTCCCTCCCTGCCGTATCTTCTCACAACCTTCACCCAGCGAGCAGACCGCCAGGCACCCAGCATCAGACCAGACCAAGGGTCTGCTCCCAGCCCATCTCACATTCTCGTATCACGCACAAGTTTTTAAGAGTGAAGCCAAAACCTTCTCCATCTAGTTTTACTGACCCTGCTGCTGGCTGTAAAACCCCCCAGTTGTAATTTCAGGGGGAGGCCACTATATTATATGATAATAAAAATAAGTAAAGCAAGAGGTCTATCTCACTTTGTTTCATACCATAGGAAAAAAAAAAGATGACACAAACGGTTTTGAGTAAGCCGTAGGAACTGAAATTAACTACTACAGCAATCTTACCACAACTTAACAGTAAGAGCACTGAATTTTAATTAGAAAGCTTTATGAATCTTAGTCTTTACCTTTGCTAGCCACCACTGAACTTAAAATGCAGTCCACACAATAACACACTTCCTGTTTTTCCTTTCAAAAGTTGACTAATACAGTTAAAGATAATTTTTAAAGTTTTCTGGAAGCACTGGAAGAAAGAAGTAATGGAGGGGTGACATTTACTGAATTAGAGCTTTATCCCCACCCAAAAAGCCAATACTTAAGAGACCTGAGATTTTACAAAGGCTTCTCCTTCCTCAATATCACATTAAACCCCATCTCAAATCTAGGACTCTAATATTTCCCTGTTATTGGTTCCCACCTATAGTAGCCTCTGCAATCACTAATCATGTATGTTTATAAAATTATTTCCACGGTCAAGCTACTGCAGTTCAACTCTGGTGAATATGGGGCTGGGGGAAGAACACGCTGCCAGAGGCAAAGGACCAACTTTTAATGCAGTCCAGAGAATTTAAAACAAAACAAAACACCAAAAACCAAAACCACAAAAGATTTATTTTTACTTATGCTGGTGAGAAAACCAAAGTGAAAGAGAGAAAGGAGGAAAGGAAGGGGACTTTACTGGAAACACAACTGGAAAATCCCATGCCCAATCCTGCAGGGCTCTACATAAACCGCTCCAAGAACAAACTCACACGTCAGAAGCAATGGAAAAGCATAGGGCACGCCGAGGTCACTGTGAGCCTCCTAGATTCACTCCGCTGTGGAGAGGCCCTGACTCTGCCAGGGAGTGTCGGAAGGAATAATCCAAATAAGATTAAATTGCTACTAACCTTCAGCACATCACTAAATTCGTTATTTTTGGGATAGACCTTCAAGTTTCCCTTTACAAATATGAAAGCCAGAAGCAATTTCTTGAAAGAAAGATTACTGCGTCACCCAGAATCTGGTTATGAGCTATGTGCCAACCATAGTCCCTGTCAGACTTGCACACTGCATTAGAAAGCACCTGAGAAATGATGTCTGGTTTAATAAGTGGCCTTAGAACCACCATATGTGTGCCACAGCTATGACAGTCAAATTTTGCTACGGATTAAAAATACCCCACAACCAAGAATGAACTGCATGAGTAGGAAAATTAATACTGGGTAGTTTTATTTTTACAGCACATACAATTGAGTCCAGGCAAAATTTTTAACAGATATTAATGTATTTGGGCAGAATCACAACTGCTTTCCATGCTGTTGTGTTGTATTTCACACAGTATTTCATTTTTTGTGGCGTTCTCTTGGGACAAAAAAAAAAAAAAAAAAAAAAAAGTGTTTACAAGAGGATGAATGTAAATATGGAGAATTTAACAATGGGCATTGCATATGAAGAGATGTTCCCTTTCACTGTACGTAAAAGAACCAAAGTGGCAGGAAAACAAGATATATCTTTGTATCCCTGTTTCCAGAAGCAGCGTACAATTTGTGTCAACAGACATGGTGTATGTGGAATTTGAAATCCCCAAGTTACCATGGCAATGCAGTTACCTATCTGGGAGAAAATGCATGTTTCACGTCTGGTTCTTTCCAGTCTCCATTTAAAACTACAAGGAGGAATACAGGTTTCAGCACTTACGACCACACCTCATGCAAAGAAGGAAAGGAACAGATTTCAACACACAGATAACATTTGCAAGTTTTACCAGAAAGTCACATCATTAACAGCAAGGCTCTAGGCCATGCTTTATAAACTTCCAAATCCTGCAACACTGGCCATAAAAGGGTCAGAGTTATTTCTAAGACTTGCTACTTCAGAACTGATCTTGCAGCCTCCCAAGCCAACAGCAAAACCCCAGCCTGCCATGAAACAACATGCCCCTTCTTCCCGTTCTGCTGTAGGGTAGGTACCTTGCCAAGGGAACAACCGAGGGAAAGACACAGAAAGGACAAAGTAAATAAATAGCTTAATGTTCTCCATCCGTTAACAAGGGCGTTCCCCTTCCTTATTTTTTTTTTTTTAAATTAAGATCACGGAAGTGAACTCTTTGAATGCTTGGTCTTACTAGGTTGCTAGTTCACTTTCATCCATCTTCTAATCAAAGAAGCTTCCCTCTTGGTCCAGCTAAGCGCAATTCCATTTCATGTGCCCAGGTTCTCCTACTTGCCCTTATGCAAGATAAAGAGTTATCTCCCCCTGGCATTCATAGATACTATGCACAGCATGTCAGCTATTCTGCACAGACCCCCCAGCAATGTATATTTATGTAGTTGAGCATCAAGTGAAACACATACCATTCTTTTTATGAAAACTGACTGAGGAAACTACAGGGGCTAGGACATGTCAAGCTAACTGTACTTCATAATTTAAGTAATCACCACAAAAGCATCTTAGGAACCAAAACCAGAGCCTGAGTTCTCCACGAAACAGAGCAGAGTGGGTCAGCAAAATTCTGTGCGTAAAGCCAGAACTTATCTTCACTTTCCTGAAAAGTGTCTGTCTGACGGATTAGTGGGACTGCCATATTAAAGCATTTCTAGAACTCTGTTTCAGCAAACCAAACAAAAAAAAAATCTCTTCCATTACCTGAGCTCTGTAGAACCATTACATTGCGTTAGCATCCCCCACATTTTCTCCAAAAGGCCCTACACTAAATAAAGAGCACTGGACACGGTTTCAGCTTCACTGCCAGGATGGTGGGGGTAGTTTTAGGGACAGGGATAGTTTTAGCCCTTGCTAAAGCCAAAGCTCAAACACACCCTTCAGTCCCCCTGAGCTAAGCAATTGTTTCTACACTATTCTGCATGCAGAAGGAAGAATAAAGCTCTCGCCTGTTGTGCCACTACTAAAATAGGAGTCAAATTCTTGTTCAAATGATATTAGACTCTGGCAGAAAATATATCTAGTATGATTACAGCAGCTAACAGTGAGTCAGGATTTGCTGGTGCTATTCCTGGCTCTACCAGTAACCCCTCGCGTGCCTACAGCCAAATCACTTAAGGGGGCATTTGTAAAAGTAGGCCAGTCACCGGGTTCTTTTACAAGATCTGAATGGAAAGGGCTGGGAGCGTCTTGGGGAGGAGGGATATATTCTCTTTTTTCATTCTGTTCTTCCATTTTATAGAAAATGTTTTATATAAAGCTTGAATAGCATACTGAAATCCAAATATCTGCAACACGTGAGGCTCAGGCTCTCCATTCAAGTGGCTGACTATTCTTACTCAAGATTAACTTTCCTTTCTCTTGCATCTGAACTCTTAACAGCTTCACGGTCAATTTAGTGATTTTGCATTAATTTTTTTAACTACCATATCTCCGTTCTTATGCTGCCTTCAAACAATTTGCCCTCTAAAATGGTAAGCACCCTTATACAGAATTTAAGCAAACAGTAAGAGTTTCTGTGTTTGACTGGAGCTGTAGATCAAAGCTGCCTATAGCCATATGTACATAAAGCAAGGAAACAGGTTTTCCAATCTAAAAGTACCAGTAATTGTTATTTTGGGACTGCTCATCATCCTAAAAAGCAACAGATTTATTTCCAAATATGACAAAATTTAATGATTTAAGTGTATCAAAAGGCAGTAGGCCCACCTGGAGGCTGTTCAGTTTCCCTCTCTTTCTCTACTTTAATTTTTATCTAAGACTACAGCATTTTCGATTCAGTGACAAATGAGGTACTAGGTAAAAAAACAAATGAAACTAAAAAAAATCCACTCCCTTTCCTCCCCCCCTCCAAAAAATATTTCTAACTAAACCAATAAAAATCCCTCAGTGCTGAAGGATACAGTGATCAAATAACCTGAATGACATCATGTAATTATTAACATGAATCTCAATCTAGGGACATTTGTCCTTCCAGTACAGCTTAACACAAAGGGCTGTGCAGCAACTGGCACATGCCTGGGGACTAATTTTTTGCAGGATCAGATTGGAAACTGGAGAGTTAGATTACACACAGATTAAAGCAGAGGAGTTACAAGCAAGAGATCTCGCACTGACTGGCTTCACCAAGGGGAATCATGTCAGCACTGTAAAACAGACAGAAGAGTCTCTTGGATGACAGCAGCAGTGAGGTCTGTCACAGACATGACTACTGTTTATCCCAGTTGTCAATGGAATAAATAGCTTGGCATTTCTGTCCTCCAATTCAAGGATCAGTGTAACTGGAAGATCCTTTTCGCTCCACTGCAAGATCCTGGCTCTTCAGCTACACAGAGGACATTCCCACCATTATCATGTACCTTATTCCACCCAGCCTAGTTCCAGTAACCCCTAACAAAGAGCAGCACAAGGATGCT
>VXBH01008540.1:91145-111859 GCA_013400035.1 Rynchops niger | reverse complement strand
CCTGCAACCGCACACAGATCTGCGTGCATTGGGGTATAAGCATTTCAGAGAGGGAGTTGAGTGTGTAGTTTTGACCCTTGAGATGAGGTGTGCCTCGTGGCTTTCAGAAATACTGTCACACTGGCCCATGAGCGCTGAGCAACTACTCCCTGGCACCTCACCAGCAAGCCCAGTACCATCACCAAACCCTTTCAAATCTAGTTTAAAGCCCTCTCAGTGAGCCCTGATAACTCTTGTCCTAGAACACTTTTTCCCCTGGAAGTCAAGGTGTTCCCACCTGTTACCAGCAAGTCGGGTGTTTTGTAGATCAGGCTATGATCAAAGTACCCAAAGTCCTGCCAGTAGCACCAGGCTCGAAGCCAGGCATTGATCTGCTGACTCCTCCTGTTTACCCCCTCGTCATTCCCAGCAACTGGGGGGATAGATGAGAACTCCCACATCTGAGGTACAGCTCTTGGAAAATCCCTGTTAAAATGGACTGTTTATACAAAGGGAGCTGTTTGGTGCCCACCGCAATGCAATGTGCATAGCTTGCTTCCATCCCACCCTGGATTATTTATTTCTACCTCACCCAACCTCTGCTTTACCTGCTCGGGAGTACCGCCTGGCCTGATGAGAGCAGTGAACAAAAAAGGAACTAAATATCAGAAAATCAACATTTAATTAACATCTCAAATTCCAATTGAGTGTTCATTTCTTAAATTGCCTGTGTTTAATGGTGTAAGCATTTTCTGGTCCCCCAGCAAGGATTGGAAATAAGAACTGACAGAGGTGAATGATGCAGTGGAATATACACCTCATTGACGTGAAAAAAGGATATTGCAGCTATTGTTTACCTAGAGGTAAGTTTCTGCAAGGCTGAATTAACAAAATGACAGTGCTTTAATTAGATTACCCGGTTACTTTTGCACTGAGCTCACTTGTGGATTTCAGGCTTCTTCCATGGAAAGATTTAGGCTCCATAATACTTGCCTGGTATGCAGGATCCTAGGCATCTGAAATCCAGGACCCAGCACTCATTGCTGGTTCCCTACAGCACTGTATGGAGAAGTTGTGAGACTGCACCTGAGTACTGTGCCGACCTCTGGGGTCCTCAGCATAAGCAGGTCTAGAGGAGGCCACGAAGATGATCTGAGGTTTGGAGCAACTCCCATATGAGGACAGGCTGAGAGAGTTGGGGCTGTTCAGCCTGGAGAAGAGAAGGCTCCGGGGAGACCTTAGAGCCCCTTCCAGTACCTAAAGGGGAGCTGGGGAGGGACTCTTTATCAGGGAGTGTAGCAATCAGGGGTAATGGTTTTAAACTGAAAGAGGGCAGATTTAGATTAGATATCAGGAAGAAGTTCTTTATGTGATGGTGGTGAGACACTGGCCCAGATTGCCCAGAGAAGCTGTGGCTGCCCCATTCCTGAAGGTATTCAAGGCCAGGCTGGATGAGGCTTTGAGCAACCTGGTCTGGTGGGAGGTGTCCCTGCCCATGGCAGAGGAGTTGGACCTAGATGATGTTTAAGGTTCCTTCCAACCCAAACCATTCTATGATTCTATGATTGGGTTCTACTGAATCCTTTTCTCATCCTTCCTTCACCCAGCAAAGGGTAGTGGGAGGGTTCCTGCATCTTGTCAGAACTTGAAGTCTTGAAGAACCCCAACCCTCCCTAAAGAAGCAACATAGGTCCGTCCTCCAAAAGACATGAGCAGGAGTTTCTTTCCATTTTAGAGCAATGCTGTACTACTCACATTGGTTATTTCAGTGTTTTTTAACAGAAGTGCTGAGATCAGTGTTCCCCTCAAAGCAAGATATATCTCACCCACATCTGTAATTCCAGGCTTCAGAAAAAGAGGTTTGGGGAGGTAGTCTCCACCCCTTGTGACAAAAGAAGGAAGGAGCACAGCCTTCATTGACCCATTGGGCAGAAGCAGAAGAGAGCTACGGTCTGCTCATGATAACACTCATGAGGAAAGGGAAGGTCTGGGTTCTCAGTGCTTCTGTGCCTGTTAAATGTAAAGGGGATGACCAGCCCTTGGAGGAAGAAAAGAACCTAGGTCTTCTGCTTCCCAGATAAGACAAGGAATTTGAACATTTTTCTGGATCACAGATGGACTTTGGTGCAGATTCCAGCAGCAAAGCACAAGCACAGAGCAGAACTTCAAGAACCCGTCTTCTGTTGGTGTCAAATACACACCAATAGAAGATGTGCACGTTTTTAGTGGGAGTTGAACACGGGTTTTTAAGCTCACAATTCTGGGCTTTGATTCTTGCTTTTCACGTTTATATTCTTACTGCAAGAGTCAACTCCTACTCTTTTCCCTCTCCAGTATTATCTCCTGAAGTCAGTGGGTCTGCTGAGAAAGCAGATAACCTTTTTCCCAGATCAACACCTGAACTGGCTCACCATGCAGCAGCCACGCCAGAGAGGCAATAGGATTCCAATCACCAGTCTTAAGTCAGCTTGGGCTTCACGGGTCCTATAAATTTCCCTGGTAGAAAACCCATCTTCACCAGATTCTGCATTGTCTCGGCTGCAGCTGTAGCTAAAATCCCAGTGTTGCCTGGGGTAAAATTCCAGTTCTGAGAATAAATAGGTGCGTATATACTTCTGTATAGCATCAGAGATTCTGCTCAAAACTGCACAGTTGACTTTATTTACATCTGTGTCAGTGAGGTCAGAATCTCATCCAAAATGTTCAGCTTTTTGTGTTGGCTAGCAAAAATGTTCACACTCTAACTAAATCTGTCTTATAAATCACGTTGACAGTGCTCATAATTCAACACAATAGGGTTCTTTGCAGAAAGAATTGTCTCTCAGCTGATGCAAGGGGATGGACAAGATAACCTAAGAGGGTTTTATGTCTATGAAAAATTCAGTTCTTGACCCTTTACTTATTCATCTGTGACGCCACCCATTCAGGAGCAGTTATATCCCGAACATCAAGGAGATTTCTCTCCATTATCTCCCAGATGTCTTTGCTAGTCAGTATGCTGTAGCATTCTCCTAGTTAACATATTCTCTCTTTGTATTCTTTGCTCCAAGACTCATTATTCTACATTTATCTGCACCAAACTGGATTTGTCATCTTTTTGCCCAATTACTTAAATGATCTAAGACCTTTTGTGTCTAACTGCATTGTTCATCGTTATTTACCTTTCCTTACCATTTACTGTCACCCAGAAATCTTGCTTTCAATACCATCCAAGTCATGTCTATAAATAATAAAGCATTTAAAGAGCCATGGTATAACACTCATAGTGAAATGCCTTCTCAGTTGACACATGGAAAATAAACACAGTTTCTGCACGTTTTACACATCTTAGTCTGATGCCTTCCTGTCACTCTCTGCTACCTGCAGCGTTCAGATGTAAAAGGCACATATTGAAGCTGCTAATGCAAACGTTAATTTATAAGATGACTATCTGAGGGCCATAAATCAAAGGAATATTTTCCACCCTAACTGGACTCCCTAGGTTGGAAAATAACCTTATGAGTACATTGATGGCTGTGAGACTTAGTAATTATGGAAATCCTTTCTGCCAACTCAACTGGCAGGGAACAGAGGAGATGTGTTGGTGACTTTCTTCAAGCTACTATTTCCCACCTAGCTGGAGAGGACCCCCATCTGCTCATTGGTATGGTAAATGGGCTTTTCCTCTGGGTTAAAGTCATGTTGTACAGGTCAAGCCCTTCCTCATTCTCAGGGTAACATCTCTGTTGAAAGATAAAGGGGTTGTATGGAAATCAGAGGGAGACTGAAGAGATGAAGAAAAGTTTGGATGCATGAGGGAGCCCGAAAGTGAGGCAAATAGTAGCAACAGCTATGGAAAAGATCAAATGGCAGGTAGGGGAGCAAGTCCTTACTGGCAGACAGAGAAGATGATGCATTTTAAGGTAACTTATATTCCTTGTGAATGGACAAAAAGAGTTATTTTTACTTTCAGATGCACTCTTGTGTTCTGGGACTGGACAGTATACCCCTCCCATTTCAAAAGACAGGAAGACTATAGCCTGCTTTTCTTAGCCAAACTCATTAGTTTTGGATGCCCATTTCATGGATGGAAGAGAACCAGGAACACACACCCACATAGACACACACACAAAACCACCAGACTAAGTCACCACAAATTCTGACCGCTTTGACCCTATTTTTTGCTCTGCTCACACTGAGCATCATATTTAAATCAGGTTGCAAGGTCTTCCAGTCTAGAAGCCATGTCATAACTATTAATTTTCTTTCCCTGAAACACTTCAGCACATTTTTTGCAAACAAGAAATAATCTTCACCTATACCTGTGCAGCCTGAGACCAGGCAACAACTGCAGGAGAGAAGAACAGATGTTGGAGACACATCCTTCACTTGTGCGAACCAATGCAATCTTTTGCCATCTGCAGCAATCCATTTCATTCTTGATTCCTCCTCAGTCTTCCAAGTATATGACGCCACTGGTGAGGGGCACTTGCAAATAAAATGCATCAGCAGATACTTTCCATTCCTTCCTTAACACCCTGGACAAACTCATGAAATCCATGATGATCGCTTACATGATAAACATTATAAAGTTACTGATGAATCTGTTTAGGCTGCTGGAAATGCCCAGAACTGGCAAGTACTGCTGAATCATCAAACCTTTCCACATTTTCTTTAGGGCAAGGTGTGGAGATACTGAAGGGCAGACCCCAGTACCCCCATGCAGCATCCATTCACAGCTGAAGACTGGTTCCCTCCCAGCCCTCCTAATGGAGAAAGGAAGCAGGAGCAAAGTCCTACCCCTTTCTTCCCCTCCTCCCTTTTGCAGTTAGGGCTGGTAGAACACGCAGCAGAGACATGCTATGTCCCATTAAGGGTTGTAGCGGTAAACAGACTCTTCAGCAACACCAGGGATAGTCATGTTCTCAAGTGCAGAAGCTAACAAACAGCCAAGAAGTTTCTGGATGAGCAGCTCACGGAGGCTGCAACAGAGGTTACCAGTTTGGTCAAGCTTCCCACAGTCTGTCACCAGACATTGCTCCTCCAAGGCTCTCGCTACATTGGAGAAGCTGCTTATTGAGAAACTGGCTTCTACAGCACTAACATGCACACAGATGACAACTGAGAGACCACAAGAGCACAAGGCATATATCAGGAGACCAGGGAATTTTCTGGTTGTTTATCTGCATCCTCAGTCTCTCACAAAATTACTTAATTTCCTGTTCTTTACCATCACCCTTAACTGGTCTTTTGGAATTATCTCTGTGGATTGACTGTCCTTTCCTCTTTCATTGGCTCTTGGAGGGGAATGTCCAAGAACAGCTATTTCTTGTGCTGAGGGTGTAGATGTATGTCCACCTCTAAAGGAACAGCTTTTCTCTGCAAGCATTTCTCAGGCCAGCTTTTGCAGTGAAAGCAATTTCTTCTGGCATCTCTTCAGTTCTTGCTTTTCCTTCCTGATGGAGAAGAGAGGATCATCCCCATGCTTTCTGTAACTCATACAGGGATCAGAACCTGAGGAAGGCATTAAAATTAATTTAGCAGGCTTGGGAGAAAGGAGGATGTAGAGTCTTGAGACTCTATTGGTGCTTCACCAATTTCTTCTGGAGTGTCATTTTAGCTTCTTGAGCACTAGATAATGTCCATCATGAAAGCAAATGGGGGAGGGAAGCTCAGTGCATACGCAAAGAGTGACTACATGCAGGCTTTGCTGCTGTTAACAAGGCATATCCAAGCTAATTTAACAAGCCTGTTTGACCAGACCATGAGCAGAATTTGAGTCTAGGAAGTACACAGCCGCAATATAAACTGGTACTTTAATTATGTTGTATTCTGCCACCTGTTAGACATATATTTTAACAGTAGGCAATCCCACTTGAGTTTATGTGAGTCCAGGTCTTACATTTCCTCCTGGAACCAATTTCCACAATTATTCACCAAATATTTAAACTCACTTTTTCAAAAAAAGTACTTGTACATGTACTTGTTTGAGAGATTTTTTCTATCACAAAAATGAGTGTTTAAAAATGTCGGTTTATACAGTGTTGTTCCTTTTGCTCTTAAACCTCACACAATAAAAATTTCCATTGGCACCTCACTGCATCTGGCTAGCTTGATGCTTTCATAGGTTTGCAGTTTCTTTCTTCTTTTTCTCATTCCATTAGAGAAGTTGGAATGGGCCTGAAATCCCCAGTAGCTTGAGTTAATTTGGGAAGAAATAGTGTCAAAAATTCCACCCAGAAATGATGCTAAACAAATGTTCAGGCAAGTAATTTCTCCCTCTAAATATTTGATTATGACAGATTCCCAGGAAACGTTACTGCTCAGTCCCTACAGTCCTAGACTAATCAGTTACTTCAGGCAAAATTAATCTCAACTAACTTCACCTGTCCACAATTTAGATGTCTGTGCCTCTTTTTAACCTCCCATGGAGAGCTAGTGGTGTTCCCATGGAAAGCGTGGCGTTCAGGGTAGATCTGACCAGAGATAGAATGAAATGTGTCATATCTCGAGCTCCATTGCCCATACGGATCAACTCTGCACTGTCTATAAAGGAAGAGTGGCTTTCTCAGATGGAGATGTCTGCATTGTAGATTAACACATTTAGCCATATGTAGTTTAGATGGTTGTACACCCAGTACTGCCAACAAGGAGGTATAGTGAGGGAGTAGAGCACGCTCACAGTGGGTGGCATCTTAGCAAAACGTGGCATGCAGACACCAATATATCCCTTCTGAGTATGTGCAAAGAGATATTTCAGCAGCTCATAACCCAAATTAATGGGGATGAATTTTAATAGGAGTAGCAGAAGGCACATCCCTGGCAAAAGGAGGATGTCATGTCTGCTGTGGAACATCTGGATGCTCGGCTTCCCAAAAAACCTCAGGACCTGGGCAAACCAAGCAGTTTTTCCATTTCCCTGTTGTATCTTCCAGCCAAATAATTTTTGCTGAAATTAAGACATGGTTGTTTTGGGGAAAAAATAATATTAAAAAACCAAACCAACCAACAAACAAAAAAGCACAGAAAGAAGTAGCTCAGAAATAGGCAGAGAGAATATTTCAGCCAAAGTAGTTAAAGTTATTCCATGATTGTATGAAAGTCTGGCAAAACTTTTGAAAAGAGGGGTCATACAGAAGTGAAAGCATTAGGTAGCTTTATAGGTTGCACTGTCAGCTCTGCCTGTGCTTGTTCCTGAATAAAGACCCAGCTAAGATTTAAAGCCTAACATTAAAATTACTTTCATTTACTCCTTCATTTTGAGAGTGGTTTTTCCATAGACAAGAGGTTAATAATAAGACACTGAAAAGGGCACAGAAGGTGATTGCATAGCTTAGATTAAACCAAGATTCACTGGTACACAATCATTTGCTGCTGTAATTGCATTCGAGTATATCTATATTTGATTGCCCAGGTTTTCTTTCACAGCACCTTTAAAATGTTGTTCTACTACCTGTGGTGAAGGTACCTATGAAATGAATGGCACCTGATATTTTAAAACGCCGTGTACCAAGCAAACCACTAACAAGGGAGATATAATACTGTTTTATTATGTGTTTAATGGGATAAAGATCATCATAGGTTATCATAGTTGAAGACCTTTCTTAGCCTGAAAGAACATAGCTTAATAAAGAAATAAATAGCTTTTACTGCAGTAAAGCCAGCTGCTTGAAAGTTTGTGGGAGGTTTTACTTACAATTGAACCCACCTAGGGAATCAATGTTTTTAGTTTTATTTCACCCTTTTCCTTTCAGGATGGATGGCAGGTGTTGTGCTCCAGCCCCAGGCATCTGACCACTGCTGACTGCAGTGGCATTTGCTTTTCCAATGCCTGCCTAAACTTCCTCTAAGGCTTAAATGTTCCCTGATATTTCTTCATTCAAGACTTTCTGAGTTCTTGATCCTAGTCTGGTCACAGGGTGTGCCCATATACGTTACGTACACATCACCTGGGGTCAGTAGGACCAACCTCTTATATAAGCCTTTGATGAGTGTGTAGGGGGACCGTAGGCGGGACGTATAGATAACATATCCAAAGATGTGGGTGAAGAGCATAGCAAACTTTCCCTGACAGAAGGAAAGAAGTCACCTCCATTTCTTTGAATCAATGCTTCATTAACCATGAATCTCATCAACTCCGTGTCTTCAGTTTCACGCCCATGCAGCATCTCACTAACCATGATTTTGAAAATGCTGCTAAGCTCTCCTGTGCCCCAAGACAAGCAGTCCTACCTAGTGTCCTATACACATCTATTTGCTACAGACCTTCCTGGGATCAAAATATGTAGGACTGCCTAGGGATCCTGAGCCCTCCATGCTACTCTGCTTGGCATTCAGTTGCACAGATTCATCCCTGTTCATTGCACAGAACTCAGGAAAATAGATGTGTCTGATTTACTTAGTTTTCCTCCAAAAGTGCATGTCTTTATATGGGATATTGTTCTTTTATTGGCATCAGTTAGGAGGTTGCTGTCAGAAATGGTCAAGGACCTTGAGACAGACTGCATTACTAACTGAGCCTGGGAAGTTGTTACCTGTCTCATAGTGTACCTAGTCATGTTTTTCACAGTAATTAGTGAATGTGACTTTTTCTTTTAAAAAAAAGGACTAGTATTTTCAGAACTGAGAGACCCAAAGCTTGCTATCTGTTTATCAACATTCAGTCTGCACCTGAGAGCACGTGGACAGGGCTGTAAAGGACATACAGAGCTGGCAGATACACACCATTACGTTGACCACCACCAGGTTGAGTTGAGCCACGAGTTCAGTGTACTGTGGAGGAATGCCAAGAGGATCTGCAGCATTCAACCAAATGGTTTATTTTCAATTTGGGGAGCACAAAAAAAAAAAAGTAATTATGGAGCTCCACAAGATCCAGATGAGGTCTTGCCTTTTTAAAAAGCTCTGTGATCTGTAAAGCTATGGAGGGAGCAAAGGCTTAAATGAATGGGCAACAGCAAGCAAAATACAGCTGGAATAGATAAAAGGTAACACATGATGAGGTGAATCTCCACTTTAAAAAGTTTAGCCTAAAATATGTCTCTGACTGCGTCAAAGAACTCCACAGAGCCAGAAGTTTTTTCCCCCTTTAATGTTTTTCTTTTAGCTAAAATTATACTGCTACTGTATTATTATTATCACAGTTGTGTTTTTTCTCTTCTCTCTCCCTCTCTCTCCTGCATATATACAAAATCAATAGAAGGAAATATTGAAAATGCCTTATTTTCCCTCTTTTATTATAAAAAGCCTTTTGCAGCAGCAAGAGGTTGTGGGGTTTATGATTAAGCAGCATTGCTAACTGGACCTAGACAGATAGGAACGTGAAACACAACAAAAGGTTGAAAATTATAACTACATTTAGGGAGATCTGAGCCTTGATTTTTCAAATCTGAACCCTTTTTGAGTCTCTCATGGCCAGTGAAACAAGTTAATGGGGCTAGAAAATGAAAAGCCCTTTTTCTGTTTTGTCTTTTAATAATTTAAGGGCACCTCCAGCAACCAAAACAAATATATTTATCATCGCACACAGAGCCTTTAGGCGTGAACTCTAAAAAGGCACATTAGTGTCAACGCATCTGGTACATTGTCACTTTCCAGTTTAGCTTAACTCTTGCTTCTCCTTGTTTCCTAACACTTGTGTCTGAAGATATGCTCTCTGCTGCTGGTATTCTTCAGAAAGAAAAAAAAAAATATATACGCTGATGCAGAAATCTGTTGGTAAAATTCAATAGTCTGGCCATGCAGAAGATCAGGTCCAACAACTATAATGGATGCACTTGATCTAAGACCTATGAAACAACAGTACCCTTTCAGTCCTCAGAAGTCTGATAGTATGCAAGCAGGATGGTTTCATTCACTATAAAGAAAAAAAAATTATACAGATGCACAACACAATATCCCCTTGAAGGAATTTTCTCAGATTAAGTGAAAGTAATACATGAAGGATTAGAGCAGCAGCCATGCTGTAGACAACAGGACTGCAAGCTTTAAGCTGAAAGGAGTGAAAAGATATAGCAATGCATCAGTATCCTTGTGTTCAATATCTCTTCAGAAGTCGTATTTCATGGTGGAATTATATTATGGGGATCAGCTTGAGGTAAGGTTTCTTTTGCATCATTACATCTAGCAGCCCACTCTGGTTCATGAAGCAAGTCAAGTGAGCAGTAAACGGGAAAAATTACGACTCTGCATGTTAGTAAACAGTCTTGGAAAGTGATTGCTGAGAATTCGTAAACCATTTTTACAGATGGGAAAATAAAGGCAGAGCATCTGGGACAAGGTCGTGTGGTAAGTCATTGCTCAAGGCAGACTGAGATGTCAGCGCTTTTGGCTCCCAGAGCCATGCTTTGACTAGTGAACCAAACCCTCCCATTCAGCAAGAAGTAAAATGTTAATGTCTGAAGAATGGAGCGAGTTTGCCTTGGTACATCAACAACACAGCAGGTTAGTCAGGGTAAAATCAGCGCAAGTTGCACTCCCAGAAGCCAAGAGATGCCGAACTGCAACTGCAGTCTTATGACAATCTGCAAGGGTCAGATAGTCCGGCTGCCTTGGAGCATCAGGGCTAACCTGCCCCAAAGTGGGTAGCCCACGGGGGAACAGCATATCAACATACACAAAGAGCCACTCTCCAAAACACAGCCTGATTTGCAGGGCAAAAAAATCACACCAAGCACATGCTTGTTTTCATCCAATAGACATTTGTGAGCAAACTCAACACTGTGCAGTCCTGGAGCCAGAACGTGCCTAGGAGGACTGATTTTGCTGTATTTAGCCCTAGTTTCAGTAGTCGGTTCCCTTGGCTTCAGTGGCATCAGCCATTATTTACCTTACTGTGAAAGCAGAAGCAACACAGAGGAGGTTTTCAGTTTCCCACTGGGGCTCTTTCTTGGACACCGTCCTGCAGCCAGGCAGAATTATCAATCTCTTCTCCTGAAAGCTCTCTTCTCAGGGCTGGAAATCCTGAGATGCTGAAGGTCAGGAGGTTTAAGGTACATTGGCAGAACTCTATATCTCCAGCTTGCATTATTCTGGGTGCGAGCCAATGCTATCAGTCTCTTGCCAAAAAGGAATAGCTATTATGGCATTGATTTTATGCCACAAAAAAAAACAGGGAGAGTGACTTCTAGTTAAATGCAACAGTAGAAAGTGGTTCAGCCTTTCACTGCAAAAAAAGGGCTGTGTCTTGATCTGTGATGGCTGAGACTGGCACTAAAACCCTTTCAGCACCAGTTCTGCACACAGGAGCTAGAAAGAATCACTGGAAGACCTAGTGCTTAGAGATGCAGTTTAGTGATGGTTCCTGTCAATGTTAGGTTGATGGTTGGACTAGACAATCTGAAAGGTCCCTTCTATTCTATTCTATTCTATTCTATTCTATTCTATTCTATTCTATTCTACCTGTATGCAAAGAGCAGATTTTAGAAGTTGTTATGGATTGATCCCAAATACCAAAAGCTCCCAGGGACAGCAAAAATGGTTAGAAAGCCAATAAATTGTGTTGGAACCCTAACATTCAATGCTGGGTTCAGATCTGTAGACGAAGCCATCATAGATGGACAGGGTCGCACCATGACAGTGATTTTTATTGTTTTTTCCCAGTAGGTCTCTCTGTTGAGATGAAATTTATCTGCTTATTAACAAAAATAAGTCCCAAACACTTCACCTTTGAAGAAACAAACAAACAAAACCAAATAGGGACAGTAAACATCAAACAGTCACAAAGTAACTCCTAAACTTTGTTGACTATCCAGATCACTTGGCCTCTGAGAATATATATTCTTACTGTATTTCTGGTACTCCCACTCTGTTTCAGTTCTTACCTGAATTTTTGGTTTTGGTTTGGCATTGTTTTTTTTTTCCAGGGCTTGGTCAGAGCACAGATGAAGGAAAAGTAAGAAAGAGATGAAGAGAGAGAAACTTGTCAGTACAATGGAGGAGATACCTAACCTGTTCTGAACCTGAAATAATCACCTATTTCAAATCACTTTGAGCCATTGAGGACGTGAAGGGTCATGTTTTATTCTTATTTCCACAGATTCAAAGAAGTCAGAGGCAGCTTAAGCTCACATTCTCCAAGTTGAAAATGAACCTGAATTCATTGCATCCAAAAGCCTAATCCATTAAAAAAAGGAGAGAGAATTCATTTCTAAATTCACGTGATTTCTGTTCCTTGCGGTTAGTGAATAACGTTGCACGTGTGCCACAGAACGGAGAAAACACAAACACAAACAGCACTTAAATTCCCATCAGCCCCAGTTTAGGAGGGTGCTTCTGGGTGGCAGCAGAGGACAGTTTAGCCTCTGTGTCATGGCCAGTTCATGCCAGCAGCTGTACCATCAAGGTACCATCTGATGAGATTTTATTTTTAGTTTTAGTAGTATGCACATTTTCCCTCAAAGACTGAAACTAGTTACATATTTGTTGCCGAGGTTTTCCAGCATCACCGACCAGGGACCAGTTGTCCATGCATTAAGTACTGTCTACAGGGACCAAGGTAGGTGCTGAGTCCCTCCTAACAGAGCAGTTAGAGCATGCTGCCAAATGTCAGCATCACCCCAGCCCTCCTCAGTACATACACTTCTTCCTAAAGCCATCACAGTGGACACATTCTGGATCCAAAAGATTTATAGAGATAATACAAGTAGAAGACTTGGCAAAGTTTTCCAAGAACAAATGCTGTCTAATATAGAGTCGCTTTGTCCATCGCAAACAGAGTAACCCTCTCTTCATTGCTGCTGTTGTGCTTAAATTGATCTACCCAGATCCTCAAGACCAGCCATGTTTTCCAGTTCCTCTCTCCTCCAAACGAAATTTAGTTTTGATTCCTCTTACTGCAATTCACAGTATTTTCATAGAGATATGTTTCCTGCAGCCTCCCTGGTTGTACCAGCAGCTGGAAGATGATTTCAGGTACCCAGGTGAAGGCTAACCCTTGTGAATGACTATCTGCAAGTAAAGATATACCTTCAAACCTTTTGATGCTTGTAATCTAAAATGTATTCGTCCTTTCCAGAAAGACTGACAGAGGATGGGAGGAGTCGGTACCTCCAACCCCAGCATCCCCACGTACTTGGGCTCTCAGTCCCATGAATGCGCCAGCATTGGTGGGTGAGTTGCAGAGCCAATGACTACCCTCTGCCAGGCAGAAACTGGGTGAGGCCCAGATCACCACCCAGCTCTGTGCAGGAGATGTGTTTCTCAGCCCCAGCTACAAAGGTTGACTCCTGAGCTCAGCCTGTACGTATGACTCATGGTCTTAGCTCTAGAGGCTTTTAATTCAATCCCAGGTGTGCTAACCACTGGTCATTATCACCAATACATGTGAAGCGGCTGTATTAATCTAGTTACAACATGCGAAGGTAGAACAGAGTCGTTTCTCAGTAGTGAATCACAGTCATCGAGATCTGAACATGGGGATTGGAAAGAAAATTAAAGTCAGGTTTCCTGTATGTCTCATTCTCCAGCGCATTGCAGACTCCGACAGGGGAGAGATTTCTTTTAGTTCATTAATAGCAGGGGCAGATCAAGCACCCCTTGTTGTTGACTCTTCCCTGGCTTGGACACCAGTAACCACACGATGCCATTCAAGATTGGGGTTGGAAGCTCCCCAGCTGCTGTTCTGCAGAGCCTATAGCACTGGTATGTCTTTTGTCATGCACATAAAGCAGGTGCTACTGAATTCAGAAGTATTTAGGTACAAACCCAAGGACTTTGGTGAACTCAAGGCTCATTACAAAACATGCAACTATGAGAAGGAAGTTGGCATCCTAAATTAGATATCATGGGTCCAGCCTGGCCATCACAGAGAGAGCTCTTCAGGAGCCCCGGTGCAGGAGGAATAAGGACGTACCCTAGCAGCTAGTTACCTTTATAAGAACATAACAATTTATTGCTTTTTCTAGACCTCTGAATAATGAGCAACACAGTAATCTTATTAAAAAGGACTTTAAGGGCATGACCAGCTGCCTTCAGTGTCAAGCATGACAGCCCCTGGAAGTGCTTAGTCACACTTTAACTCCTGTTATTATTTTCCAAGCCTGTATTTAAGTCAGACAGAAATGTGACTTTTCATCACCCAGTGCTATATGCCAGCATGATTAACCATAACCATCCCAGAACAGCAGAAGGGCAGGTACTGCATCTTCTTTCACTAATCCAAAAGACACAGGCTGACAAAATTGTCTCTAGGTTCAACATTATTGTTGCCTTCAAAACATCTACTCCCAGGGCCAGCTTTTGCACCAATGTCCCTTTGATACATTAAGTGGAGAAAACTATACTGAAAAGATTGCCTTTATTAACTAGCATCAGGACTCTGGAGCTGTAGGGACCAATAAAGCAGAGAGATGTCTGTGGGGAGTAAACACAGGGTGAAGGCACAAAGGAGAGAGAAGAGAGAAATTCTTGAACATGCCACTGAAGGGTGACAATTCCTTTTGTAGATAGTGTCCCTCAGTCATGGCCAAGGGCTATTCTTGCGATCTAACAAGGTTGAAGGTGTAGGAATGAAGCCAACAGATCTTGGAAATTACAGTTTCATACAGGGAGAAGACACTAGATTAACACACCCAAAACAAAGGGGTAGGTATGACAAGGGCTCATATTATACATTTAAGTAAAAGGCAAAACTTTGGTGTCACTGTATGTTTAGAGTCCGTACTGGGTAAATCCCCTCTACTCTGAAGGTTTTTGTTGCTCTAGCAACTAAAGGGACAGAGAAGAAAAAAAGAGAAAGGGGAAAGGAGGGAAGAGGGGAAAAGAGATAGCCTAATTGATATGAAAGTGCAGAAAATCAGAAAAGCAGAAAAGTAAACTGAACAAACTACAGGAGTTTCTGTGGGAAAAATTTATATATATATAAATACAGCAGCAAGTTCTCAAAAATAATAGCTTTCAAATTAGTGTTTTCACAGATGAAGGCTACAGAGCTTATTGCTTGCAGTATGAAACCTAATGATGTGATGAAAAAAAACCATCTGAAATCTCTTCCACCCAGTCCTAGACCGACTGACAGCCCTAGAGATCAATGTCTGCTATTAACCTGCTGACTTCACGCACAGCAAGGCAGAGCATGAACTTCTCTGGTTCTCTTCAAATTTGGCTTAATTGGATCACCCACAGGATGAGAGGAAAATTTAGCATGCACGTCCAGCCACATCTTCATTGCACCCCTGAGCCTAGAACAAAGGCTCTGGTTAGGAGGATGTGGACATCTAAGCAGTGAGATGCTCTGAACCTATCTGTCCATGTCTTGAAACCCTCTGATCACAGAGGAGAGGGCAACCGATCCAGTCCCTATTGAACTGAACTGTCTCCAAGATTGTGGCTTGAAAGCAAAATGCCCGTATCAGATTCTTTTCAAAGGAATCCTAATGAGACATCAAAGGGAAAGTGCCACATGGGCCACACTTTTGCCTCCAAACCATTCTCTTTTGGGATTTAATCCTACTGAAAGCAATGGGAGTTTTCCATAATTTCAGTTGGCGTAGTATCACATCTGTGTGGTCAGAGATGGGATGGGGTCACAGACCACAGGTGGTGCATTTCTCCCCCTGGTCATCACTCAGAAACCTTGTCCTTACACAGACACATCCTCCACTGAAGTCTCCTGATGGAGTTTCCCTCTGGAAAACTAACAAAGGCCTTGGTTTTCTTAACAAATTGGGCTTTAAAAAAAAATTTAAGCAATCATATGAAATTTCACAGAATTCAGTTCACTAAAGTAACGAGAAGAGCTATGAAGAGTTGAAACCATCACTTAGCGGGGATGAGACTATTCATGGTTTAGATACTCATTGCTCAAAGGAGGAAAGAAGCGGCTCTGTCGCCTTGACAGTGAAAGAGCCAGGGGGTCTTTTAACCTTTAGGTGCAAGACCCCTTCCACCAGGGTTTTGTTCTCTGGCTGCCCAAACAGATCTACCAGCAGAAGTCTCCTGCAAGCCCCAGCTTTGCCTCGGTGGCCCCTGTGCATCATTCAGTCCCTGAAGACTCTCTGGTCCCATCTCTGGCAGTGACTTCTTTTAACCTATTGAGCACAGTGTCAGAATAATGAGGCAGGAGTTGTCCGTACTGCCACCGACTCTGTTATCTCGCACAATATCAGGAGTGGAAAAAATGGCTGCTGGGTTTTTAACGGTCTGGCAGAATCCTTGTCGATAACAATTCTTTACTCGGGTAATTACAGCCTTTTTCCTCTGTTCAAATCCATTTCTCAGCCTCTTGGAATTCTGCATGAACTAGTTTTGAAACATCTTCTCTGGCTTTAGGAAAAAATAATGAAAAAAAAGCAAATTTGTCAGTATTGAACATGACTTTCTCTCCCTTAAGCAGCAATAAAACAAGACTCTCAGGTCTCTCTCACTCTCCTGTGTTAATATTTAGGAGTCGGTTCTAGCAAGACCATCTCTGGTTCTCAGTTACAACTTTGTATTTGTTCTACTGAGCCCAGCACACTTCTGGATCCCTGACAGCAACGAACTTACACACATCTCATCAGCATCCTGTGACACTGGGTAATCTCAAAGAGATGAGCAGCTGAAATCCTGCTTCACTCATGTTTCCACTGAGCTGGAGTCGGCTCAGTGTCGGCACCTTCTGTTCCCCACGATACCTTCCCCAGGTCCCCACGCAATGCTCCAGAAGCCTCTTGATCTCACACAAGATGCAATAATTGCCTGCTGTAATGCAAAAATCCTCTGCTGTAGCTGAGCCTGTGCTGGGATCCTCGCTGCTGCAAGAGCTTTCTGTACCACTGTTAGCAGTTTTTTTCTCAATGTTATTCTGCTCTTTAAAAAGCAAATCCAGAGACCCCAGCTATGAACTACGTGTTTGCTTAGTGCAAAATGAGTCTCAGCTGAAGCCCATATGAAGTCTTTCAGGTGCTGGAGACTCAGCTGGTTTGAATCTGAGCTCTTCCTTTGACATAAGTAGACCCATGCCGTATTACATCAAGTACAGCTCTGCTTTTGGGTTTTAACTAATTTCTCCTCTAGATGTTGTGCTTCTAGATCTCCCGAGAAGAAATTTTCTTTGCGAGATGTCCCTTACTTTGTGCTTCAGGGACAAATAATCTCTGCCTTCTATCATTTTAATGACATCCATAACTGTTGCAGGTATCTCCCACCACAAATGGAAAGAGCTGAACTCTCTTTCATGCACCTTAAAAGTTTCAGACAGGCAGTAAAGAAAACTTTTCCAGGCTGGATGGGGCTTTGAGCAGCCTGGTCTAGTGGATGATGTCCCTGCCCATGGCAGGAGGGTTGGAACGAGATGATCTTCAAAGTCCCTTCCAACTCTAACCATTCTATGTTTCTATGAAAACCGTCAGGTAAAGCTGGTACCAGAAGCAGTGCATCAGTGTGGTGGCATGGTCATTCAGAGAGGTCAGGGATCTAAGGGAAAGGGATGGCCAAACTCAAATGTGGCATCTGGGTTGTGGGTTTAAGTGGTGTGAAGAGCAATGCTGCTTTAGACCTGTCAGAGAGAAGACAAAAAGTCCCGCATCATCCACCTCTTCCAACAGTGCAGCTTGAGATATTCTTCTATTTGAGAAGCAGCAAGGAAGCAGGAGGAGTGGTCTGAGAGTGTAGGACCTATAAAACAGCCAGCTAGAAACATTGATGCCATCCATTGGATCCAGGGGAGTCACTGGTTGGTCATAATAGGATGATAGGACAAGGGGTAATGGTTTTAAACTGAAAGAAGGGAGATTTAGATTAGATACTAGGAAGAAATTCTTTACTGTGAAGGTGGTGAGACACTGGAACAGGTTGCCCAGAGAAGCTGTGGCTGCCCCAGCCCTGGAGGGGTTCAAGGCCAGGTTGGCCGGGGCTTGGAGCAAGCTGGGCTGGTGGGAGGTGTCCCTGCCCAGGGCAGGGGGGGTGGAACTGGGTGATCTTTAAGGTCCCTTCCAACCTGAACCATTCTATGATTCTGTGATAATGTAAGAGGATGGAATTCTGTACACCTCCGGTGAAAAATGGAAAATGGAGGACAAAATGCACACTGGTGGGAGGCCAGAGAAGGCAGAAGGCTGGGAGAATGGTGTCTTGGGGAAGGCCTGGAGGCAAGGAGTATGGGACACATAAAAAAAAAAGCTGCTTGGAGAAAAGCATTGTGTTGCAAGGGTCCTTAGCTGATGCTGTGTGCCTGCCATAGTGGGGAGAAGCATACAACAGGTGGCAAGTGGTGGAATGTAGGAATGGGACCCCAGAAGAGGGCAAGGGAGTGATGATGAGGAAGGGATTTGGCATGGGAAGCACAGACAGAGACATTTGTTCCAGAAGGAATCAAAGAGGAACCACTTCCAGGAGAACCACAGTCTAGAAAACACCAAAGTAACCGCCTCCAAGTCAAATAGCTTTCAGAGAGACTGTGAACGACAGGACTCAACAAAAGGTTGATTTTTTTATGAATAAGTTCACCTTGTTTTAAGCTCCCAGGCTAAAACAGCAGTTATGTTCAAGGCCTGTCAAAGCCTCTCTCCCGTCCTCCAGCTAGCAGCCTGGACACAACACGTTTGAATGTCATCTCAGCCCACGCAAAGCCCAAAAGTGTCAAAGAACATTTACTGTCTGTGGACTTTAGAACATTAACCATCTTTTAAGCTCGACACAGTCAATCTCTCTAATTTTAAAACTAGTTGCCACACAGCAGAGAAAAGTTGGGAACTCTTTGCCTCATCTTTTTCCTGAGTTACTGCCTCAGACAAGGACAGACACCTCATGGGGGAAGTGTCCCATCAACTCGCAGGCATTACGTCCTGGATCCCAGTTCTTTTCTTAACAGGGTTAAACTCAGACCATTATTAGGCAAACTGAATCCAACACGCACATGTTGCCAGACAAATTGAATTTGCTTTCACTCAGTTAATTAGGATAAGCTTCCATTCTCACATCAACTGTTTTTGCATTCATTTGCAGGCACGGTCTCCTCTTCTGCTTCCTGCAATTGCCAGCATAACGCCAGCAGATTTTCAGACATACACCTCGTGGCTTTTCTGTTGTTGATTCAGACCCACCTCCGGGTTCTCACAAGACTCTTTCAAGACTTTGATATCTAACACCTGCCAGAGAGGGCATCTCAGTTGTCATTGTCACATCTCAGCCCTTCAAAATAAAAACCCCAACAAAAAAAAACCAAAAAACAAACAAACAAACAAAAAAAACACGAAAAGAAAACCAGCCATGAAAGCAGATCGACAGAGTAGTTGAAAAAGAAAACATCTTTTTTTTTTTCGCCTTGTCCCAAAGAAACTGCTAGCTTTTACCCTCTTGTAGGCCAGAACAGATTAGCCCATGAAATCAGAAACAAGCAGCGGGCTGGAGAACATCCATCCCAGGACCTGATGCTGTGGTTGCTAACTAATCAAAAGACAAAGCTTTTTCTGTGCTCTTGTAGTACATCTCAGTAGCAGGGATAGTCATACTTACTTGTCTTTCAATGTTCTTCATTATACGCTCACACAAAGAGCCACATAAACATTATTATTTCATTATTATTATTATCCAAAGATTCCTGTTTGCTAGATCCCAAGGCAGGCACAAAGAGTATCTGTTCATCGAAGGAAGCTCAGCTCAGAACGAACACCTTTCTATTTCAAATTTTAAACATCATATCAAATCTTCACCTTTTCCTCCCCCTTCTCCCCTACATGTTCTGTGGACCTGAGGTGCGATGTTTTTTTACTTTTGGCTCCACAAAGGTCTGCAGAGTAAGGCCTGATTCTCTCATCTACCTTCATCAACTTAGGCCACTTCTTTTAAGATAGATGCAAACACATAGGAGCCTAAAGCGCTGCAAAAGCTGAATCTTAATCAGAGATATTTGGCTATACCAAGGTCCCAAGAACATCCTTACATAGTGGCAACCTTTGTCTTTTGACTCCTCTTCCATGTGTTTTCCTTTGAATCTGTTTAGTCCACGCAGCTTCTTAATCAAATCACTAAAAATGTGTTGAACAAAATAATCAGCTTGTGATTGCATTTTAAGGGATAAATAGCACATGACCAGCATTAATCACTCAGTACACCCTGGGTGGGTGGCTGATTCCCAAGGACTTTCAATAAAATCTAGAAAGTGCCACATTTTTCCTTGAACACGGTAGGCTTCAACTGAATCAAATGAAATTCTTTTATTACATCTAATTTGTTAACTCTGAAGATCTCAGAATAGAATTGACAATGCTAATAATAAAAACATTTTAAAATTATTTTCCTCACTGAAGTCCTATAGGATTTTATTAGAGCTAATGCAATTCCCACACACTCTAATGATAAAAATGCTCTTTTCATATAATCTTACAGGCATATGATTGCCATTACACTTATTGGTTTCCGTAAATACCAAAATATGTCAAGGAGGAAGAAGAGATTGTTTGAGCAGTTACATTTCCCACAAAACACCATATTGACTGTGCTCTAGTATACCTCTAGGATAGATGGATTTAAATCTGTGGAGACAAAAGCAGAGAACGTTGGGTGTGGGTTATTGCAAACGAGTTGGTGATCAATCCTGGCTGAAGACATGACTTTTTAGTTCACATACTACAGCAAATCCCAGCCCCCACTGCATTTTGTTGTGTTATGCTCACTGCTTGTCCCATTATGCAATGCAGTTTTAAGAAGTGCACCCTACAGATTGTGACTGCTTTACTAACATTCTCATCAAGCCAAAGTGTTCAGTTGTTGCAGCGCAGTGGGTGGAGGGGGGATATAATCTTTAAAAATAGATCCTCAAGTCTTTTCTTAGATTG
>VXBH01008540.1:63529-91114 GCA_013400035.1 Rynchops niger | reverse complement strand
AAAAAAAAAAAAAAAGAAATCCAAGCTACCACACACTCCCCCATTTGTCTGAAACTGATTTGTTGGCAAGAATAGAAGTTTGGTTTCCAAGGTACAGTGAAAGAGCATAGAGACGGCCTGAGGTATGGAATAAATATGCCATGTTTCTCAGTTACACAAGATGCTGTAGCTAAGGGGAGATGAAGAGGGGGGTACCAGAATGAAGCCACTTGCCAAAACCACCTGAGAGCATTTTGTTTGTAGTGCCTTGTGTTCGAAAGTGGAGTACAGGTGTGACTCACCCTGCTGAGACATGTGTGCCAGCCTCTCTCTTACCCTCTCTGCGAGGCTAAGAAATCCTTCACGACTTGCTCGGACAAAACCCATGTGCCAGCTGCCCTGTGCACGGAGACAGGCTTCCTCCAGCTTTCCTGGAGGAACCCAGTGGCACTTGCATTGCTCATGATCCTTCAATGGACCCGAAGCCTGCAGGAGTTTCTGGTAGCAGCTGCTTTTGCTGCAAAAATCAGTATTCGGAGAGATGCAGCCCTGAAGGTCCTTTCACAGGCCATTGTCCCTCATTGCCTGTAGAAACACAGCTAAAGCTGCCACATGCACCAAGGGGCAACCCTTGGCAGGGAGGGCTGCCATGAGAACCCAGGTGAAAATTTGGGTATAGGTGAATGAAACTCAGAGCCTTGGGGTGGCTGTGCCCTATAGAGCCTCTTGCAAGAGAAGATGGATTTATTTCCACCTTGCAGAGACAGAACCTGATGGCTCTGAAGCTCCCATTGAGCCAGGGGCAAAGTGTTAGAGGTCATGAGGGAAGGGTTTGGATGAACAGTCTTTCATCTTGAGATGCTTTGTGGGGTCTCGGCCCATGGTGGGATGGTTTTCACAAAGACAGGAGCCTTCTCAGAGCTGTCTTCCATCGAGATGCCTGTTCTCAATCTGCAGACCAGAGGGTCTCAGATGGATAACAACCCGCTCTTCAGCTGCTGGGGTCAGACCCACCTGGTCTCCACATTGCAGTTTGGCCTTTGTCATTTCTCCAAGCAGGGTCCTCCTTTTTGTTCCTGTGTGGGCCCAGAGGGTCCTGGTACCCAACTGCAAAGGGGACATTGTCATTCCGGTCGGTAAGTGGAGGTAAACCAGATTGTGGCTGAGACAGAAAGGAGAGATAAGAAAGCAACACATAGGCTGGAAAGGAGATACCAGTGTCCTTCAGGCTACCATGCTTAGAGTACCCTGAGAGGGTTCCAGCACGTGAAGTAAAGTCTAGATGAACTGTGTTAATCGTCACTTCATGCAACATGGAGAGGTTCACTTTGTAACAGAGCTTTCCTTGCCAAGCTCTTTCTCCAGACACTGCTTTTAGCATGAAATAATTGCTTTGTCTGTAAATCAATCAGCCGCATTGATCACAGAATCACAGAATCTTCATGGCTGGAAAGGACCTTTAAGATCATCGAGTCCAACCAAACAACCTACAATTTCTGCCACTAGAGCATACCCTGAAATGCCACATCTAGACGTTTCTTAAACACCTCTAGGGATGGTGACTCAACCACCTCCTTGGGCAGGCTCTTCCAGTGCCTGACCACTCTTTCAGTAAATTCCTCCTAATATCTAACCTAAACCTCCCCTGCTGCAACTTCAGACCATTTCCTCTGGTCCTGTCATTATTCACCTGTGAGAAGAAGCCAACACCCACCTCTCCAACCTCCTTTCAGGGAGTTGTAGAGGGCAATGAGGTCTCCCCTCAGTCTCCTCTTCTCCAAGCTAAACATGCCCAGCTCCCTCAGCCTCTCCTCATACAACTTGGTCTCCAGAGCCCTCACCAGCCTGGTAGCTCTCCTCTGGACATGCTCCAGCACTTCAGTGTCCCTCTTGTACAGAGGGGCCCAGAACTGAACACAGCACTCGAGGTGAGGCCTCACCAGTGCCCAGCCCAGAGGCACCATCACTTCCCTGATGTTGAACCCTTGCCTTTACTGGGTTATTGCATGCAAACTGATACACGGCAATGGGTAATGGCCACTCTATTTCATCTCAACTTTTCATCTTCAGGAAGAAGAGATCTCCGCTCCCCTTGTCCAGAGAAGCCCCTCATCCCACATTTCCCACGCCACAGCCCATGTGAGTTTCTGCTCAAGCTAGTGATGATGTGAAGGCCAGCCAAGGGAAAGGAGATGCGCAGGATACACCACAGAGAAAGCACCCAGAAGACACTCATGTATACATATTTCCTTCCCCTCTGATAACCACAAGTACCTTTGCATTCCTATTTTACCCCATAAAAACTCCCAGCCCTGTACACTTTACTTTTTCCAGGTGGGCCCAGCTGGAAACATCTACAAACTTCTGTGGTGGGGTGAGGAGGGACACCAGCTTTCTGTGTGTCTGTTCCGAGTGTGTCCTTACAGCCTGTGGGAGTGTCAGGGGGAAGGATGAATAGGATGAAAGAAAACAAGACCCAGATATATCCTTATCCGGATAGCCTAGAGTGCACCCAAAACTTCTTGTAGGTTATTTTGAATTGCACCCTTGTAAGTCAATTGTGTAGGTCAATGGGGAAAAAAAAAAAAAAAAGACATAAGGTATTGAAAGGCTGTCTGTGTCTCCACATAAAATCATAGCCCAGAAGTCCCCCAGCTCAGTGATGCCCTAGCCAGAGAGGACATAACCTGGACACTTCCTTGTTGGACTGGGGCATCCATCCCACAAGTCCGAGCTGCTCCTGCACCAGTGTCTGAGCCCTGGTCCTGCCAGAGGCCCAGCACTGGTGAAGCGAGGCACAGAAGCTTGATGGAGAGTCAGTTTTTGGAGCAAGGTCAGAGCTGCCCTCTCACTAGCTTTGGGAAGGGAGGTATAACCCATTCCTGGGTGCATGCCATAACCCCTATTACACCCTTGGCATCCTCTCCCTCCAACCTCACAAATCAGTTTGGTTTCACATGGGATTCAGCTTCCACAGAAAAGCTGGTAGAAGCCCATCGCTTGTGGCTTTGGGCTTAGGCTGCCTGCTAGGTCTCTTTTCATCAGCTTAAGGCAAGCTCCCTGCATTCCACAAAGACTATATCTCTCCACATGCCATGCAGGTGTTGTTTTATTTGCTTCTCCTTCCACACCTCTCTCTCTGGCTCCTCATTTTGAATTACTTGAATGTATTTCACCCATTTGTCCCCCTCCTGTTAATATTACCATAACTCTTGCCAAGTGATGCTCGCCCATGCTCAGGACAGAAAGAGCAGGGGAAGTTGTGATGGGTGTCCCTACTCTGTGTGAACGAACAGTATTTTGGTTCAGGTGTTGCCAACAAGCAGGTCTGACTGAGATCAGCCCTGCTGTGCCAACCATGAGAACTGTGCTCGGCCACATCTTCTCAGGAACTAAGGAGACTCACCAGGAGCTAACAGTACCAGCCCAAGCTGGGACTAGACAAAAGTAAAACTGCTACAGCTGCACACCTGTATATACGACAAAGAGACGGGGGTTGACTACAAGTCAATCACTTCACTCACGCTATAAACATTTGTAGTCCATGGAGCTCTCCTGCATGGCAGTGATGTCCCACTCCATCAGGGGTGCCTCTAAAGGTTACTCCTCGAGGCTGAGACCCCTTACCCAGCATCTGATATCTAGAATGAGGTAGGTGATATTTAAATTGGGACTAAAAGTGTATTGTATGGTAACAACATTTTTATATGTCCAGCTATAGCTTAATTATTAGAAGTGTAGTAAATAGTAGTGTTTGATGGTTGTTTAAATCAGTCTAAATCATTGTCTAATCACCATCTAAATTATCATTTAAATCATAGTCAAATCACTGCTAAATCACTGTTTAACATTCAATTATTGCTTAATCACCATTTGATTACCATTTGATTTTTGTCCAATCATTGATTAATTACCATTTGGTCATCCACTGATCATTAATAAAACCTTTTTAGTTAAACCCATAACAATGACTTCTCTGTCACAGACTCATTAGTCTGTGACAGAAGTCTCAACCACAAGCTGAGGGGACACATTAGGCAAAGCAGCTATGGCACATTTATCCCTAAACCCCCCACCTGTCCCCAAAGGTCACCATGTTTTCACACCACACTCCCTACGGAGCAGGGCGCTGCTGTCAGTCCTCCATTGAAGCTGAGCTGGAAATGTGTATGATTCACAACACTGATAGCATCTAACCATTGGGCTATTTTCCTTTAATAAACCTTTCCTGAACTATTTTTCCTTTCTGTGTCCCCATCTCTCATCCTGCTTCCGCAAATAAAGGCATTTCCTATTGCAGCCACGGGAACACTCCATCACTGCACTGAAATTTCCTACAGCCTTCCTGGCGTTTGTCCTCTGAAATGCCTGAATATGTATGAAGGCTTTCATAAAGCTGAATTGCTCGCAGAAAAACTAGGAGCAGAGATCAGCAAGACGTTGGAAAGTCAACCAATACGGGGTTGGGTCGGCTTTTCTCCTTGTTCCCTGACAGCATTGAGTGGGACGTCTGCAGGGTGGAGGGTGGGGAGTGGAGGAGGAAAAGGGGAACAACGACGTGTTGAAGCAATGGTCTGTCTCACCCCATTCAGCAATCACAAGTTTCATAAGCTATAGGGTTTTGTTTGAAATGCTTGGTTTCTCTGGCATGTTTATTGATTTGTGCGCTAATATATTGGGTATGTTGCATAGTTTATTAAGTTACATTGCATCCTGATTATAAAATTTAGGGTTCCGTTGCAGAATTATACCAGGTTTGGGTATTAAACCAGCTATTTTCTGTTTTCTTTTATTTTTTTCCTTCAGTAGGTACGAACACGAGTTATTCCTGGGTGGAGGAACATTATTGCTGAACTGTGCTCACTATCTCACCCGGAGTGTGGGGAAAAGCTGCAGCTGTGGTGATGTGGTAGGTGCTGTCACCTGTGTTTTGCTAACTGGAAAGGTCCCACCCAAGCCCCGTTTGTACGCAGCGAGCACGGGTCCCTGCTGTAAAGAGATCAGGGAGTAAAGGATGACAGAGGGTGTTTCAGTGGCACCCCAGGACTGGCAGTGCCCACCTGGCCTATGGAGGGGCTGCAGGACCTGGCTGGAGGGACGACAGAATCACAGAATGGTAGGGGTTGGAAGGGACCTCTGCAGAGGGACCACAGAATCACAGGGTTGGAAGGGACCTCTGGAGATCATCTAGGCCAACCCCCTGCCAGAGCAGGGTCACCCAGAGCAGGTTGCACAGGAATGCGTCCGGGCAGGTTTGGAATGTCTCCAGAGACGGAGACTCCACCACCTCTCTGGGCAGCCTGTGCCAGGGCTCTGCCACCCTCAAAGGAAAGAAGTTCCTCCTCAAGTTGAGATGGAACTTCCTATGTTCGAGTTTGTGCCTGTTACCTCTTGTCCTGTTGCCAGACTGAAAAGAGCCTGGCCCCATCCTCCTGACACCCACTTTTAAAGTATTTGTAAGCATTGATAAGATCCCCCCTCAGCCGTCTTTTTTCCAGACTGAAGAGACCCAAATCCCTCAGCCTTTCTTCATAAGAGAGATGCTCCAGTCCACTCATCATCTTGGTAGCCCTTTGTTGTACCCTCTCCAGCAGTTCCCTGTCCCTCTTGAACCGGGGAGCCCAGAACTGGACACAGCACTCCAGACACGGCCTCACCAAGGCAGAGTAGAGGGGGAGGACCACTGCAGGTGGATTTCGGGCTGTGCTATAAAGCAGCACCACACTTCAGCGGTATTTTTTCTATTTGATTTGACTTTTTCTATCCCATATAAGATCGCTGCAAACACTGAGCTTTTAAATTAAAGGGAGTTAATGAAAGTGTACCTGTGATAACTATTACTGGATCCCTTGTACATTCAACAGTCACATTAAGATGATTTCTTATTATCTCTGAATCCATTCCAGAGGCATGTTCTTGCTGTTACAGCCCTCCTGTGCACCATCGCAGGTGCAGCTTTGCTGCCCGGCATGGCAGATAAAAAAAAGGCCAACTGTGTTGCTACAGCCCTGACTTGGCTTTTTATTTTTTTCCTGAGACAGATGAGATGGCGCTTACTAGGAATCCTGCTCAGCATTTCCCTCGGATAAAGCGCGTTCGTGTATCCGCATCCCCTGGGCATTCTTAATGCAAACGGAGACTTCACCTAAAACAAGAGATCTTTCTTTTGTTATAAGAATAGCAATACAGCTTTCATCTGAGAGTGTGCTGCCTCACGGTACGAAACAAGACGAAAATGGAATATTGTGTTGGTGTAGCCAAGGCTGCTGCAACTACTTCAGTCCCTGGAGTTGATTAGGCAGGGTTTACTAGCAAGGCAGACCGTCCGAAATATATTTGGTGCATTGTCAGTCAGAGGTAGCCCATGAAATATGCATTTTCATACAGCAGCCACTTCATTTCGATTGAACCAGGCATTCATCCCCGAGCTCTCCTCTCTGATGCCGCTGGGGGATTTTGCCACTGTTTCGGTTATGGTTTATCTTGTACATCCAGTTACTGGTAATAAGGTGGGTTACAAGCCAGAGGCCAGATCCACGTCTCCCAGCTTCACTTTGTCAGAGTGACAAATGAGTGCTTGCTAATTGCTCTTACCAGAGAGATTCTGAGGCACAGAAAACCCTCTCCACTTCTCTGCTACCGTCTGCTATGGAGAGGGTGGCCCAATCCTCACCCATCTGCTGTTGCCAATTCAGATTACTTGGCTTTGGGGTGTGTGTGAGGGGATATTTCTTTACTGAAAGGGTGGTCAAACACTGAAACAGGCTTCCTAGAGAGGTGGTTGATGCCTGATGCTTGTCAGTATTTAAGAGGCATTTGGATAATGACCTCAATAACATGCTCTGACTTTTGGTCAGCCCTGAAGGCTCAGGCAGCTGGACTGGATCATAGTTGTAGTCCCTTCCAACTGAAACATTCTATTTTCTATTCTATTCTATTCTGTTCTGTTCTGTTCTGTCCCATTCCATCCCATTCCATCCAATTCCAACCCCTTCCATCCCATTCCAACCCATTCCATCCCATTCCATTCTATTCTATATTACTTTTGTTGGACCCACAAGCACAAGGTGTACAAGGTGCTCAAGGTTCACAAGTTGAAGGAAGGGCATATGGCTGTGCAATGTGCTCCCTTGCTTGAGTCCTTGGGTTTGGTACGCACTGTGGCTGTCACCGTGGTGTTGGACCGCCTGCAACTCCAGGGCTTCCTCTCTTAATGTGAATTACAGTATCACCAAGACAGAGGCTTGAAAACAGTTAGGAGTCATCTTTATAGCTTCAGGTGGAAGTGAGAAATAGAGCTGCTGAAGTGTTTCCTCCTGGGAAAGACTGTGTAATAAAAATAAACTTTGGGTTGAGCTAAGCAAGGCCCTGTCTACGTGTGACAGTTGCCTCAAATTCCCGGCCTCTGCAAGGTGCTCTGATGAATGTTGTCCTCCTAGGCAGTCTGCATCTGCCCTCATATCCCTCCCACCTGGACACCAGCAATTTTCAGGATGTCCCAAACACTGCAGAGAGACCGAGACCCACCACCACTACTTCAGCAAAGTGCCACGCTGCCGTGGAGCTAGTGCGTCCAGTGCCAACCTGCAGTCCTGATGTGCCCTTTAGTGTTTGGAAGAGGAGCTGGGAGCCACATCGCCGAGCAGGGAGACATGGCATTTAGTGAAGCTTAACTTCTTACTGCACGGCAGCGCTTCGCGTTCAGTATTTTGCATGTAGCACTGGGACTGTGAATAAAGATGTTGTCACTAAGCAACAAAACAAAGATTTTACAGGAGATCGTAAGGTGATACTAAATCTCCTTTCCTCCTCCCTCCTCTCCAATGCACCAAAGTTGCCAGAACCGGAGTCTGGCCTGGGTGTTGTTTGGGAGTCAGTGGGAGGACTGATAAATAACTCAACAGTGGACAATATCATGGGCTAATTCAAACCAGATATGCCAGGTCAGAAGAGACCTCAGCCAGGCAGGGCTCTTCTCCCAGTCCCTAACCTTGAAATAAGGCAGGCAGCAGAACAGGGGAGGAGGTGGACAAGCCTTGAGCAGATGAAGGATGCACTTGAAAACAGAGATGAGGACTTCATCCGTGGTGCAGACTCTGGCACAGATCCTCTCTGATGGCTCCAAACCCAGAAACCGAGGGTTAGGTCAAACGGACAAAACAGTACTGTCTAGTTGCAGAAAAGTGACACAAAGAAGAGCAAGGGATTACAAAGTAAATAAACTTGATGTCAGAAAAAAATTCCTGAAAATTGAAAATCTGAAGAGGCAGGGGGGAAAAAGAGGTTTGGAGCTGAGCCTTACAACAGAGTGGTAGGCAAGGCCAATACAGGGGCTCTTTGAGTTCTGAAGGCAGACGTCTGCCTGGTCTATGATCTGTGCCCGGCAATCGTTGCTCTTTGCATTGCCACCAAAAGAACCAGCCGATGTCCCCAGCACGATAAGCAGAGGCGAGCTAAACCCCAGCAACGGTGATGGGTGGCACATTTCCATTAGCATCCTCTACGTGCAAACAGATTGAGCATCACCTCCCAGCTGCCAAAACACTGCCCCCTTATCTGCAGCGCAGCAAGGGGCGCGGGGAAAAGAGAGAAGGAAAATATGACCGTGTTCATTTGGTAACAGTGTAAAACGCCTCTCAGCTGAGGGTCTCATCAGAGCAGATTTGCACAAAGCCAAGATAAAGCTGCAGCAGATTTCCTTCTTCCCCTGGACGTTTTTACATCAGTGGTCCCCAGGAGATCTGTATTTCCCCGTCATGTGGCTCCTCACTGACATACCGCATGATGCCCTGCTTGCCCGGAAGGTCATGGTGCACCTGGCCGATGGCGTGCACAGCGAAAAGGAAAAATACTGGGAATGAGCCGCAGTGCTGGTATTTGTAGCACAGCAGCGCTGAAGAGCCCATGTATGAACCTGGCCCCCATGGAACCATATCCTGGATCGGGAGCAAAAGGGTTCTGCTCTAGCTCACCTCCACAGAAACGAGGTGTTTGCATGCAGAGGTGTCTCCCTGGGTCCCTTTAAAATTTTAAACACATTCGTTAACTTCATCCACATTTGATGGGACAAGGGCAGAGGGATTTATCTCATGCAAATGCAGAGGTCTGGTAAGTGGATGTCTCCATCTCAGCTAATCACCTCACCCTCTCTCTTACAGCCACTGGCAAAAAATAGGCATTTTTGGGTTGGAAATGTGACTCTTCTGATGCAGGGTGGGTGTTTGCTTAAAGATGGCTGGATTCCTACCTCACAGAGCCCCCTTCTCCCTGTGGATTTCCCGGGTATCACAGAGGACTGCCCTGTAAATCACAGCAGCTCATCTTGTGGCTCCTGTTCATATCCAGTGGTTTTAAATAAAGAGGCTTGTGTTAATAACACCACTGATCCCTCCTGTTGTTTCTCCCAACAGAGTTTGTGTGACCTCAAGCCCCCAGTATGGACTGACCACAAGCTTTAAAGGACATGGTTTATATTTAAATCAACAGCAGCAACATTTGGAGAGCTATGCAATTGGGAAAATCTGGTAGATTTACCCAATATTTGTGTTGAAAAATAATATCCCAAAGCATTTGCATGTATTTTGTCTTACTTTTGTGCTAAATTTAAATGCTCGCTATCCAAGGGCTTTGTTCTGACACCACATGGAGGTGGCTAATATCTATATACAATTCAAATGCTACAGACCTGGGCCAGGTCCCTGCAGCGCCCTCCTCAAGAGACTTGTAAAGACATAGCCCTGGCCAGGACTTCAGCCAACTGTGGAAAGATAGGAGTATCTTGGGTCTCTTCCACTAATTAAGAAGAATCTTAAGGGGCTCAGTTCTCCAATGGTGTGAGAGCTGGGATGGGATGGACAGGCTTTACACCTTTACACTTTCCTCCACGTTTCTTTTTACGTTGCAGGTGCCATGGTAGTGAAGGAGAAACCTTTTACCCCGTCTGCAATGGTGACATCTTCTCTGGCGGCATCTTCCATGCAAGCAAATGCCCACAGAGCTGGCTGCAGAGTTTATTTAATGAATTAAACTATTCTACTCAAGTCTCATTTCACAGCTCTTCTGCCCTGCTCTTTACTTACTATACACCCACGTTATCCTTTGCTCTTGTGCTTCCTCCAGGGATCCACAGACATCCAACTGAGCAAGGCCAAAGGCTGGCAAGGTGACATCTTTCTGGGGTGACATCCTTCTGCACCTCTGGAGCCCATACCCTCAACTGACACAAAACATATTTGCAGGCAGAGGGGAGCACATCCAAATGCCGCACTTGTTCCATGAACCCTGTTTAATTCTCAGGAGCCTGTGGCCTTTCTCAAACCAGAGGTGAGGGAAAGCACAATCATTATTAAATTGGTGATTTGAGAGGTATTTTAATTTTTTTTAGAAAGAAAAAGAAAAAGATGAAAGGGGAAAAGTTCCCTGTTTCACACTTCTTAAGGTCACACTTCATATTAAGGTTCCATTTATAAAGAATACATAAATGCTTAATACATGTTTAAGTGATTGATGAATCATTTATTGTATATTGCTATTGAACCGTTGGTCTCTAGAGCTGTGACTTAATCATCTATAATACTCGCAGCTGCTGTATATACAGCCATCGATAACGTTGGAACACAAAGCATTCATGTGCATAACGTGCTTACCACATCTAACATTTATGAATGCTTTATAAACAATTTATAAATGAAATCTTAATATACAGCGTAACCTATTTTTAATGTCATGGCAGTTACACAACCCATTTGGCCTTGATTCATCTCAGTTAACTTTGGGCACCTTGCGGAGGTGTCACTGGTTGTAGCCCTGTACCATTTCTCTCTGCAGTTCTACCCTCCCTTCCTCCCACTGCTTATTTATTATGCCCCAAAGAGCACTGCAAATGTGTCTGGGAGGGATGCCGCAACCTTGCAGGCTTCAAAAGTCTGCGCAATGATCGAGCTGCACATCAATAACCCCCTCACACGTGTGTACAAACACTGAACTGAAAGACAGGAGATTTAGATTAGATATTAGGAAGAAATTTTTTACTGTGAGGGTGGTGAGACACTGGCACAGGATGCCCAGAGAAGCTGGGGCTGCCCCACCCCTGGAGATGTTCAAGGCCAGGCTGGATGGGGCTTTGAGCAACCTGGTCTGGCAGGAGGTGTCCCTGCCCATGGCAGGGGCTTGGAACTAGATGATCTTTGAGGTCCCTTCCAACCCAAACCATTCCATGATTCTGTGATTCTATAAAGGAAAACACTCCCATGCTGCTTCTTTCCCCTTTTCCAGCCAAACCCATTGCCAGGGTTCAGCCTGGTGTGGCCACATGAAGAGGTTCATCAGGCAAAGGAATGGGGACGGAATGGCATCTGTGCTCCAAATCTGAGCTGTTGGGAAAGACGGTGGGTGGCAGATGCCTAAACTGGACCATGGCATCACTTCGGCCATTGAGCTGGACCGTTCTGTAAGAACATGAGCAGACTTTGGATAGCAGACTTTGGATAGCCCTGTTTCAGACGCAGATTAGTGATGACATCCTCATAGCCATTAACAAGATGCTCATTGTTAAACCATTTCAGCAGTTGGCCTGATTTCTTTCTGGCAGTGTCTACGCTGTTTTGTTCAAACTGAACACATGCTGAAAAGGGGCTGAAATTGCCCTTCTTCAGTCATGATATCAAAGAACATTGGGCCGTAACAAATTCTTCTCTTCAGAGGACCCAGCGCTCCCTCATCACAAAGTGGTGCTGTGTTTCCTCACTGTTAACATACGCCTTCCCTTATGCCAAGTAATTTCTGAACAGTTCCTGGAGAGATTTCCTATGGATGTGGAGATGGGTAGGCTGAGGACGTCAGAGCAGCCTGTGCTGGTACCAGCCCTTAGAAGAGGAACCCTTGGAAGGGCAACAGCAAGGAGGAGGTGGATGAGGGCTGTCTCACCCAGTACACAGCTACTGGGCACAGTCTTTGGGTATAATTCGAATGATTTATGCCTCCAAGGTTCATTACTGTGGTTGATACAGATATACACTGAGGACATACTGGCCTGGAAGGATCTTCTGCACTCCCAGGCTTGTTTTATGTAGCTATTCCTCATGTATTAAAATGACAGTGCCCAAGTTTGATGAGATGTCTTCTTGTACCAAGGTTCCTAGGAACCAGCAGTGATTCGAGAATAAGATGGCCAATGCACCATAATAGGACAGGGGCCTCAATCTCAAATTTGTGGGTTCAGGTGCAGATTGTGCATCTGGACACAGGTTTAGCAAGTTCCCCGGGCAGATGTGTGACTGAATTATCTGTAATCAGTGGGTCTATTAATGTGCTTAACATTAGGCACATGCTTAGATATCTCGCTGAACAAGGAATGCAGGGACAATAAATAATCAATACATGTTAAATGACATGTCATCTACATGCAGCACAAGTCCCATTGGTGCTATGGAACTGATGCATCGTGAATGTAGTACCCCAAGTATCACTCCAACAAGCAACACCAGATGGTAATAAAATAGACAAGGTCCCACTCAACTGAAACATCTCAAGATGCTTTTAAGAAAAGATCCAAGAGCCAAACTCCAGTTTAACAACTGAAATAGGGTATGAAGCAAGTTTTTAACCCAGTAGATGGCCTAAGTGTTAGGAAGACTGATGAAACTGCAGAGGAAAGAGACAGAAAAAGAAAGGGACATGTTCATCCTTTCCGTTGGAATCAACTAAAAAAACCAGAAAAGCAGTAAGAGTAAGTTGGTGGGAAAGATGAGGTGAAAGAGATGAGAAATCAACAGTTAAAATAGAAAGATGCTGGACAACTCAAGGACCCTGACCTAAGCCCCAGAATGGCCCAACCTGCAAAAGTAAACATGTCATTGAACACTGAACATGAAAATTGTCCAGATCTACGTGTCTTGTGTATTAAGAAAAGAGCATTAGCATTTACAAACCTCTGCAGAGCATGTACCTCAAATCCCACCTGTGCCCAAACAGCTGAACTGCAAGCCCAGAGCTGTAGACGGTTTGCTTAATATCTCGTGGAGTTGGCAGACAGCACCGGTCTAGTGTGCGTAGTGCAAGTAGGATGGATGCATAGTCCCATTTCAGTGAGAGACAAAGTACCACACCCAGGAAGGGAGACAGAGGATCCAAGGAAGGGTGAGTGCAGCTGGCTCTCACTAAGGAAAGCTTAAGAGCTTCTAGATGGGGAACCCAAACACAGGAGCCCTAGGACTGTTTGACAGAACAAGTTCAAACAGGGTTGCACATCAGATGCTGCACACAAAACAAGTGCTTCCAATCAGTCTTCCCAGACATACCACCTCCATAGGTGAGGTGGTTCTTTTGAGCTTCCAGCCTTTGAGCTGTTTCTGTAGAAGATGGAAAGGACCAGAAAATCATAGAATGGTTTGGGTTGGAAGGGACCTTTAAAGACCATCTAGTCCAGTCCCCCTGCCATGAGCAGAGACATCTTCAACTAGATGAGGTTGCTCAGCACCCCATCCAACCTGACCTTGAATGTTTCCAGGGATGGGGCATCTACCACCTCTCTGGGCAACCTGGGGCAGTGTCTCACCATCCTCAATGACAATATTAGGATACTGAGGCATAAGTAACCTTTCACGTGAGTTCATCTCTCTCCCCTCAGCTGACAGTTAATGGACACTGACACGGGAGCCACATGATGGAGCATACATCTTTCATCGGCTCTGAGTTCATCTAGGAAAAGAACGTTTGAGTGAAGCTGAAATTTCCGTTCCAGGACTAAATACATTCCTGCAGACACAGAACGCAGCATCAAGAGATATGTTATTACCAGTAAAACACACACAAGAACACTACCAGGAATTATAGACAGAAGAGACAGGCAGAGGTGTAAATAACACAAGATAAGTATTTATTCAGACAGTTAAATTTATGCAACTTATGCTTCTCCAATGCATACATATATTGGACCAACGTCTGCTCTCGGCAATGGTGATTTAAATTAGGCATGATTTAATTCACCCAACTGGGTTCATATCAGATTTACATCTGTATAAAAATGCGCAATTTGGCTCATCATGTTCAAAATAATAACTGCTTGGTTTGGAGAAATAAAAACAAGTTTTCAGCTCCAAAAAAGGAGAGCAGAACAGAAAAGTATCATCCTTTTTTCAATCACTGCAAGGACCAATCCTGACAGCAATCCCAGTGAAAACTTCCATTAAAAAAGAAAACCAAAAGCAATGCAGTATTCTCATTTCAAGTACCTTCACCTCATGCTTTTCCAAATTACGCCGACACTTAAATATTCTCCTTCCGGACAAGTCACAAATGATCCCCAGAAGGAAGAACTTCTTGTGTTTCATCTCTCTCACCAAGACAGGTAGAAGTGTGAGAAAATTGGGAAAGATATCATAAATGCCAAAAGCAACTAAGCATCAAAGTTGACAAGGGACAGAGTGGTCTACGATATAATGAACATTAAGGGTCAGCTCACACCTAAGAACTTATATTTATGAGCACATATGGCAGATTTATAATGGCATATTGGAAATACGCGGCTTGCTTTTGTTCTGATAAAACCTGTTCCCACTCCAACAGCTTCAGCAGGCTGTGGATCAGGATCCAAGTAAAGGGCACAGGAGTGCTGCATCCCAGTATAGGCTTCACGGAACAATATCTTCTGTTCTCAGAGAATGCTCTCAGAAATAAACTAGGAAATGATCCCTTAGCTGGGTAAGCTGAAGCATCCTGACTGCAACAGCATCTGCTTCACAATATTTTTTGTTGCAAATGCAATGTGGTCCTTACAAAGCCTTAGCTGTATTCCTAGCATCTGCAGATTACCTGCTGGGAATACTGAATAAAACCCAATTTGGATTTCACTGCAACAGTGTTGTGTAACATAGTACAGAGACACATGTCAAATGCAAGCTTTTACGGAGAAGATCAACTGGTTTAATTCCTGCTTTCCCAGGATCTTATTTTTATTGTGTATTTGCCTATGTAGTGACAAAGAATTCAGCCTCATGGCACAAACTGGTCAACCAAGTTCCGCTAACTCATAAAACATGCTCCGCTCAGCTGCTTGGACCCTCTTTCCATGAGTGTCTCTGGCATAGAACCACCGTGCAAGTTGAAGGAAGAGTTTTCTTACTGGACTTTGCATGCTGGGCGCTGGCAGAGCAGTACATCATTGCAAGTACATCTTCAGTTGTTCTCAGATTTCCATCAGTTTAAGACTGAAGACTTCCACTCTGGCATTCAAAGCTGTGTACAGAAGCACAGCTCAGGAGCAAACACTGATAACATTGCCACAATACAGTTTTTTTAGAGATAATACCCTGCACACACTGGAAATACAGCTACCATGCTATAGCTATAGTTCCCTCAAATCAGAAACATGTTTAGGATGAATACATTCCAGTCATTTGCAAACATGCAATTTATTGAGTTTTGAGCACTGTCGTTCCTACGGAAAAAAACCAGTCACATCTAAAAGTACAACTAGGCGTGATGCAGAGAGCCAGGATGAGCTACCTGGGCTAGTGATCTACAGCATGAGCAGGTCAGTCATGAAGTGGTGTGCCCACATTTGGATGAAGCCTAAACAAACAAAAAAATCAGCAAAGAGGTTGAGCATGTAGGTTTAGCACATATAGAGCCACCTGGAGATAATTGGAGCCCCCCTGCCACATCTTGGTGTATCCACCCCCAAAAGTCCACTACCACCAAATTTAATTGCTGCAGGCTGTAAATTTCAGAAAAGATTGAGACAAGTTTGAAACATATGGTCCATGAAATAATGTATTAATCATACAGCTAAGACATCTCCCTGCTTTACATGGGGTAAATACGGGAGTCTTTATGCAAAAACATTATTCTGAAAGACAACAGGCTACTTTTTCAGTATATTCATCTACTTTTATGGTCAGGAACTCCATGGCCTTAATTGCCTCATAATTAAACTTAATCATTCTAAAAAAAAAAGAAGGAAAAAACCAACCACATAATCAAGCCCAGTCTATTAGCATTAGAAATCTGATCAGAAGAGTTTGCAAAAACCCATGCAGAGGGATATTAATGACCAGCTGATTCATTCTGGTGGCTCCTTAAGTGTCTGCAAATGTTTCAAGCGATGGTGATTGTATAAAGCAGAACTGTGAAAGCCCAAATTCACAGGCAAGCCCTAGGCAACCCAAAAGTTGGCTTATTTCCTTTCTCAAGGACAAAACTCTCCAGCTCTTCACTGCCGTCTTTCTTGTTCATAGATCTACCAAACTAAAGGCAGTGACTTTACCAGGAGCAAGTGCCACTGAGCTCAGGGGAGGAAAAGAATAACTGGAGGCACATTTGCTATTCTTACTTTCAGTAACGCAGGAAAAAGCATCACTACTGCTATTTACTACCAAAGACACCGAACACTCAGCAAACAAGCGAGCAAGAACAAGCCTGGGAACAAGTCTGAGAAAGAAGTACGTCTAAGGGTATATACAATGGGTCCAGCATAAGCCAGGAGGAATTTCATACAGATATACAACTTTTGGTCAAAAAGGCTAAAATGGGATTATTTGAGTTGGAATTGAGACTTTGAACACATGGTTAAATTCAGCCCTCAAGATGCTTTCAAACCCACTGATATCAACAGAGTATATGAAAGTATAATGCATATATTAGCAGTTTCAAAGGCTTTTTGGAAGCAGAGGGAAACTCTAGCATAGTTATAATCTCTCTCTCTCTCTCTCTCTCTCTCTGAAATTAGCTATAGCAGCTGCCCAAATGACTATCAGCCAATTCAGAAAGTGTTCAGCTGTTCCTCCAAAGTAGGGACTGTGGCCTGGGGTTGGACAGAAACAAGCGGGGGTCAAGCAGAGGATGTGCCAAGCATTTCTGCGCACTGTGGTGAATCAAGCAGCGCACAGTACATTTACGGCTTAGTTTGGACCACAGGCTCCATAGCACGGATGTGGACACTAGGAAGGCAGAACCAGGAAAGAGGCAGCTCCCTGCTGCAGTTGTCTTCATGGAATTTGATATTCAGGTAGAAATCGCCCGTGTAGAGAAAGAGAAGTGCTCCAAAGTACACTGAGTCTTTGGTTGGCTTCACCTAGAAAAGAGAACATGGAAATCAGTACAATTAAACCGGCAACAAAACAAAATAATTGCACTTTGCAGTTTGGTAGCTCCTTCAAATGATCTCAAAGTGAATCTCTAGATTCACTTCTCAGTATTGCCTTCACACAAAAAGGAGTAAAGATCTTGTCCCTATTCTAGCAATGGTAAAACTGGAGCACTGAAAATTAAATCCTGTATTACTCTGTCATGCAGTAAACCTGTGGCACAGCTCAAACCAGAATAAAGTTCTTCAGGAGTCACCAATCCCAAAACAGAGTTGGTTTAAGGTGAAAGTCACACTAAATGTCCTGAATATCCAGGAACATCTTGTCTCAGACTGCAATTACCAACATCTATATTAAGGGTCTATATCATGGCTCTGTACTCATGTTAAACACATGGTTAAACACCATTTAACAACTCAGCAATAACTAAATTCATCCCCACTCATTATTCAGACACAATCTGACTGCAAATTCTAATCAGGAATCTTTAACATTCACTATCATTAAAATAATTAAATGTAGCAAGAAACATCCCACAAAAAGCAGCCACCCTGGTTTAACTTGTCCAAATTCAATACAGAGTTCACACTATTTCTATATCTATATATCTCCCTTCATCCCCAAACCATTCATAATCCATATCTTTACAAAAAATAATATATCTTAGTCCATCATTTCAGCAAGATACTTAAGTAATTTCTAACTTCAACAAGCCCATGACTGTTTAGCATGTGATAATGTTTGACTTAATGTCTGTTTCCACAAGATGTTCAATCCAGTTTCAGGGTGCTTTGAATTGGCTTAGAGTTGTTGCAGATGCAAAACACAGAAGCAGCACAAAGCCACTCTACTGGATAGAATTTATTAAAAAAAAATGTGAAAAAGCAACTTCATCCCAGCAGAAAAGACCCAAATAAAGGGCACCTGATGCTCCTCAATATTGGTCTTCCCTCTGCCAAGACCATCTTACCAGTTCCCTTCTGCTCTCTGAAAGCACAGCTCAAGATATATCATGGGGTCATCCCTACTGTCACGGGTAGGCCTGTGCCCATGTATTTTCTTTTTCACTTGAATACTCATTGGTAATGGGCCTTTCCTTGGTCATCTCCAAACACCCTAGTGTCCATCATGTTACAGAGTCCAGCGCTGATTCCAAATGACAGCGTGACATACCATTGGTCAGCCAAGCCAAACCCCACGCCCAACCACAACAGAAACTCTGGTGTTGGATCCAGAAGAACTGAGGTGTCCAGATGTGCTGGACTGGACTAGATTCAGGGGAAGAAAATCTTTGCAAGGGACATCATTGGGAACCGATGGGACGTTACCACCTGGAACAGTGAAGGGATAAGGCTAAGGCTCCAAGACGGGTTATCAGGATTCTCGTCCAGTATAAAAAATGTGGTTGTGTGGTAAACTGGGACATTAACAACTGGATATTAACTGGGAATGTGTCTATGGACATCCTTTGCTGAAGGGCACCTTGCCATTGCATAGGAAGGCAAGAAGAAAGATGATGACTGGACCATGGCAAAGGAGAGGGGGGAGACAAACCACTAGAAAAGGTTTGAGGCCAGGCTGGATGGGGCTTTGAGCAACCTGGTCTAGTGGGTAGTGTCTCTGCCCAGGGCAGGGGGTTGGAACTAGGTGATCTTTAAGGTCCCTTCCAACTCTAACCATTCTATTATTCTATGGAAAGGTTTCCAGGGGTGTGGGGGACCTCTAGAATATGCCAGAGCTGAAAATTGCCTGCCACCACCTCCAGTGAGGAAGGTTTTCTGTAGCTTACAGATGTGAAGGGAATGAGCAGTTTGTTTCTGTTTTCTCCTCTTCTAGGTTATTCTCGACCTTCATTGCTGGGTCCTTTAGCCAGCAGACATGCACCCTGAATAGTCCTCTAGGGTATCAGGCTTCTTTGCTGAACCTGCCTAAACCGCTGCTCCTGCACAGGCTCCCTTTGGCTTTGGTGCTGAGCACTTTTGCTGACCTACAGCAAACTTGTGTCAGCATCGTATCATCCATGTGAGTGATCAGAGCAGCCACAGCTGTTCTCCTGACCCCTGTCCTTGGCATCTCCCCTTCTTGCCGGGTACAAGTTCTTGGCCTCTGGCATTGCGTCTGGACATGCGGAACAACATCAAGTAATCTCCCCTCTTGCTTCCTTCCCTTCCTCCCGGGGCCGTCTGCCTTATTTCTGCCTCACTGGAACTGATGCCGACTTGCATCCAGAGGAGGACAGAGGCAGGCATTAATGCCAGCAATGGGTGGAGGCAAATAGCAAACAAAGCCTTCTCAGGACCAATACCATTTTCAAGCTCACAGTCCATTTTTCCTAATCATAGATGCATAGAATCATAGAATACTTTAGGTTGGAAGGGACCTTAAAGATCCTCTAGTTCCACCTCTGCCATGGGCAGGGACACCTCCCACCAGACCAGGCTGCTCAAAGCCCCATCCAGCCTGGCCTTGAACACCTCCAGGGATGGGGCATCTACACCTTCTCTGGGCAACCTGGGCCAGTATCTCATCACCCTCATAGTGAAAAATTTCTTCCTGAATGTAGCTGCACCATGAAGAAATGCCTGTAACAGCATTGATCAGAGCCCTTGACAAGTAGTAAGGTGGCTTCAGGCACATCAGCATAAACAGTCTTTTCACTCATTTGAAGTTCTGCCTACATGGCTGCACCTTCCTGCTGTCTTCAGAGCACAAGTCTCTGCACCAATCATCACTTTCTTCATCAAAAGTGAGAAGAGCCAGCGAGGCAGGTAGTGGTATGTGTCCAGTTTTGCCTGCAGCACGTCTCCCTGAGCGCAGTATGCACAGACCTGACAACAACATGACAACATGGTCTGGGGCCTATCCACAGTTGTATGACCGCTTGTACAGCCACTACTCTAATCAACGCTTGTGGTTGGGGGAAGAAACAGGGAAGCAAAAGCAGCTTGAAACCTTTACACTGTTGAGATGCAAGTGGCTCTGCAGAAAGTACATGAAGTTTCTTCCAAAATAGTAACTGACTTTGGAAAGTAAGGCTGCCTCTCCAGTGGGGCTGCCTACAAACATTCCCAGAAGACCACAAGTACAGTAGCAGCAGTCAGGTCAGTAGAGGGCCAGATCCAACCCAACTGGTATACCAGTCACAGGACTAATTTTGAGGTTACATCACCTACATTTAGGTGTCTCTCTGCACACTAGGTATCCAAACTCCTACTACAGTAAGAAGACATCTAGTCATTGTAGCCAGTGGAGCAAACACACAATGGTCTACCTGGCCAGACTACAGAGTCAGGATAACTGCTTAAACATAGGCACCTTGTGAGTTTTGGGATGACCTAAGGCACTAAGACATCTGCATGGGGCTGGCAAGATTTACGGGATGATTTACAGGATTTCTGGCAGTAAATGGAGGCCAGGTGGGATACCCACAGCACCTAAATGATGCTAGACACCTTTTGGGCAACTGAATCTCACCCCAGGTGTCTATGTTAGTGTAAGTCAGGTTCTACTGGCTGCAGACTACACCTCCATTGACTAATGTGAGCTTTGCTGGCCAGCATCCATGGTTACACCAACTCACTCAGATGCCTCAGTCTGGAACTGAATCCACCCAAATGTCTGTAGATGTCTACATCTGAGCCAGCTCTTCAACACAAGGATTCATCTGATCAAATGCAGAATGAGGTAAAATATCCCCTAAACTCCGTCAACCCTGACGACTCCCTCTCCACTGCCTGTGAAGGGAGCTCAGGGTGACTTGTTCAGATGTGTACACAAGCGAGATGTTTCCTACCATAGCTGACAAATACACACCATCCCACTGATTGCAATGCATGATCCAGCCAACCTGCAAGAAACATGAAGATCCCATACTCATGCCTGATCCAGACCAAATTTGTACTGTCGTTCGATCTAGCGGCAAACTGCCTAGAAACGCGTTTATATGTTGTGCCAGTCTGGGGTGCCACTGAACACATGGTTGTTGCATTGAGTCAGAATCAAAAGAGATTTTACTAAAATTCCACCAAATCCTTTATGTGGAGACCAAAGACGGAAAGCTTCTACCCTAGAAAAACATGGCTGAAGAATCAAGAAAAAAATGCCCACATTACCCCACTGTTCCACTGAAATAGATAAAAAATTAAGTTTCTAGCTCCATCCTAATCCTTCCCTGATTCAGGCTACCATGTGGGACTGCGATTGCTTAGAACTAATTACTACTTATTTATACTGCTGTTGTACTTAGGGAGCTCAGTTGGAGATTAGGGCTAGTGCCAGCTACTGTTCGCTGCCCCAAAGAGTTTACAGTGCAAGTAACACAGTGCCAAGAAAACTAATTTGTTCCAGATGGGCCACAGAGGACCTGCCAGAAGTGAGCAAATGTTCATCATAGCTTCTGAGCTGATTCAAAATGACCATCTACTAATGAATTTCTCCTCATCTCCCACTACCAATCATTTGAGCTAGTGCATGATCGCACATACAGGGAAAAAAACTGCTGGAGGATAGTAATGGCAAAAGCAGGAACAACAAGAAAAAGACAAATGGCTGAGAGTTACAGGAATCTCCATCAAAGATAATTTTAATTTTTTTTTAATTTGGCAAGAAGCAACTCTGTCTGATCAACTAATTTGTCAAAAAACCCCATTGGTAAGAACTAAGAATTTTTAATAGTATGGCTTAAGCTAAACTTCAGGTTGTGAAGTGAGATCAAAAATAATAAATTAATGCAATGTATTTTAGTGGATGGGGGAGGTAACGTGGGGTCCACCATGTTATCTCAAGTTTCAAAACCCCGCACTAAACAAAAACATAAATGATAACTGATGAAGTCACTTTTTCTGTTAAATACAGACATAGAAAGGTATGATTAACCAAATTAGAAGCTGTGCTTAAAAATAAAGATTTGACTTCATTTAAAATGTATGGAAATATCTCAATATCCTTTAAAATTTTCAGTAAAAGAATTTGTTTTTTGAAGTAGTATATCCCAGCAGAGACTTTCTGACACAGAGACTGCTGTATTGAATTGAAGTAAAGGCCCAAAAAGACGAATAAGCACTCATTACGTTACTTCCAAGATAAATCATCTAACCTGGACTCCAAGCTGCCAGAAAGAGAAATACAAAATCGTGTGACTTTTACCCTTTAAACAATTTATATTCATACTGTGAAGCAGCATGTGCATGCTGAAAATTCCTGTATATATCCCCTGTCTTCCAGATAGCAGCAGAAACTGATTTGAAACTTTTTAGTCTGAAAACAAAAAATAATTGTGATGTGCTGAGCATCAGGCTTAATATGAAATTCCATTTAGGAAAGCAGAGGGGGTTTGGGGTTTGGGTTGTTGCTTTTTTCCCCCTGAGAAATCACATTCAGTTGAGCACCAATAATGTTGTATTTTCTGCATCAGCATGACAACAGACTAAATTTTCAGGGCGTGAGAAGTATCTTGTCTTGCTGTAACACCTGATGCTCCCACTTGTTCGTTACCATACGCTACTGATACACCAAGCCGCACGCTAGTTCTCCATCCTTCCTCCCACCCAACTCGGCAGTGCAATAAATCATGTCACCACCTCCTTGCCAGTGTCAGTGTACAGTCAGCCCAATTAGCTTAAACTGCTGATGAACGTAGTTTTTGCTAAACTGGCCAACTTTGCACGAAAACAAATGCTCCCACCATCTCTCCCACTGGGTCTGCTGGGGAAGAGAGGAGCATCTTCCTGCAGAGGGGCAGAAACAAGCAGCTGTGAAATAGTAGTATCTCAAGCCACCACCATTAAACAAGTGAAATAATCATGTGCCCATGACCTCAGTTTATAAAAATAATGGGAACATGTTTAATATCTTCGACAGAACAGCACTGAGCTACAACAGAAGGGAATCATAGAATCTTAGAATGGTTTGGGTTGGAAGGGACCTTTAAAGGCCATCTAGTCCAACCCCGTGCCATGAGGGGGCACATCTTCAACTAGATCAGGTTGCTCAGAGCCCCGTCCAACCTGACCTGGAATGTTTCCAGGGATGGAGCATCTACCACCTCTCTGGGCAACCTGGGCCAGTGTTTCCCCACTCTCAGCATAAAAAAAAAATCTTCCTTATATCTAGTCTGAATCTTCCCTCTTTAAGTTTAAAACCATTACCCCTTGTCCTGTTGCAACAGGCCCTGCTAAAAAGTTTGTCTCCATCTTTCCTGTAGGCCCCCTTTTGAGTACTGAATGGGGTCCAGTGTCTCAGCTTCCATTTATAAAAAAGAGAAACTCTGAATCTCTTTCATCTCACCCAACCATGAGCTTCTTCAGTTTCTTAACCAGCGTCCGTCTGAGTTCCTGCCAAACTCAGAGCACAAACACAACTCTGAGTGTGTTCGTTCTTCCCTGAAGCATCAAATGCAGAAACCAGGACTTTCTTCTTGTCCCCCAAACAGGTGTGGCTTTCTGAAATCTTTTTTCCATTACTGAATTAGTTATTACGGCAGATGAAAGGGCCTCTGACAGCATTAGATACACTGTTTGAAGAATTTTCTTCCATGATCAGGGCTCTCTGCCTCAAAGAAATATGACTAGGCATTTTCTCTGGGAGCCTGTGCAGGACAAGTAACAATACTACATACCATGAAATACAACACGTCTTGTCTAAGAGTCGACATTTTCTTCATTTCACCTTTTTGGATGAAAAGGAGGACAAATAGCAGAAAACAACTCTATTTTTAACTGGTTGGGGACTGTGTTTACAGGAGAAATGTCACAATACTGAACAACAGGGCAAAAGTGGGGTCCATAACGTATGAGAAGGCTGCCTGGGCAGGCACAAGAGAGGTGACCTCCTGACTTTTTGCCCCATAGGAGCCTCAATCAGAAGGTAAGAATACATCACGCTGACATCTCCCTTTTCCCTCATTAGCCTGGAGGGTCAGGCCCTTCGGCAGCTGGGCATCCAAACACTGCCACTCTGATTAAAAAAATCCACATTGTCAGAAAAAGAGTCAAAGAAAGCCATCTCTTGATTATTTCTGTTGACATATTTAAATTATTCAGCTAAGAATATAGTTAGCCCACATTAAAATTCAAGTTGATGGTGTATTCCATGCTCATTAGCTTTTTTGAAATGTTTTCTTCCCCTGATGTGTAATTGAAAAATATGCACGGTGACTATCCCTGTGGTTAACCTTTAATTTCTTACTTACTAAGGTTCACTTAAATATTCCATTTTGACAGGTACATTTTATTAGTGATCCGAAGAGCTGACCTAAGCAAAGGTCCTAAGCACTATCCCAAGCACTCACCCTCTTCTTCATGTTTATTTTATAAGTTACCAGAAATACTGCTAATTCCACTCTGCAGTACTGTGCATACGTTTTTCATTCCTGTATTTTTGTTGTTTATGGGGTTTTTTGGGAAGTATGTAGGAGAGAGTAGTTTTATCTGTATTTTCAGTGCCTTGCAAAAGCTCCTAGACTTGAATTTTCCAAAGAAGAATTTGAGAGAAAACTAAAAATCTCAATTTTTCTAAAAAGGGAGGGTTTTTGTCTCATTTTAAGCATGTTTTCTATTTCTCTTTATGGTTTTATAAAATTATGCTAGGCGACAAGGAAATGAACCAGCTTATCACATTGGTCATTAATGTTTAGCATTTTCTTTTTGCAGTCTGTTGCATTTCCTCAGGACCTGACTAAAAATGATTTGCTGAGTTCCTTGGCTCAGCCTGGGGAATATTTCTTATGGACTAAAGAGAAAAAGTTACTTAAAATCTCTTACTGCATGCTGCACTGTATGGCTCAAGGGATTGGCAATATGGTATTAAACATTTTATCTAGATTCCCTACTCACATTTAGTCAGATCTAGAGTGACCAAAAGATAACGTCTCTGATAGTTTACTTGTGGTTTACATACAGGAAATTACAGTCTTAAACCACCTCAGAGATGAATTTATATCCCCAAACCCAGCAGCACTTTTATCAATAGCTGCCATAAAAGTGGTGCTTTCCAAAAATGAATATGACTTAAAATTATAGAATCACAGGATAGTTTGGGTTGGAAGGGACCTTAAAGATCACCCAGTTCCAACCCCCTGCCATGGGCAGGGACACCTCCCACCAGACCAGGCTGTTCAAAGCCCCGTCCAGCCTGGCCTTGAACACCTCCAGGGATGGGGCATCCACAGCTTCTCTGGGCAACCTGGGCCAGTGTCTCACCACCCTCAGAGTGAAGAATTTCTTCCTAATATCTTATCTAAATCTCCCCTCTTTCAATTTAAAACCATTACCCTCGTCCTAACGCCGCACTCCCTGATAAATCTGTAGAGATCTTAGTGATCACCCCATCTCTCCTGTAGCCCCCTTTAGGTACAGGAAGGGGCTGTAAGGTCTCTCCTTCTCTTCTCCAGGCTGAACTACCCCAACTCCCTCAGCCTGTCTTCAGAGCAGAGGTGCTCCATCCATCTGATCATCTTCGTGGCCTCCTCTGGTCCCACTCCAACAGGTCCATGTCCTTCTGATGTTGGAGGCCCCAGAGCTGGAGGCAGCACTGCAGGCGGCGTCTTACCAGAGCGCAGTAGAGGGGCAAAATCCCCTCTCTCGCCCTGCTGGACATGCTGCTGGGGATGCAGCTCAGGAGATAGTTGGCTTTCTGGGCTGGAGCACACATTGCCGCAGAAAATGCACAATTGAATAATGAAGCTCTTTTCTGCAAATGCTTATCATCCAGAATCGTAATCCATTGGACAGAAAGACTTACTGAATCGATGTAGAAGGTGTTGGATCCCACAAAAGTGATAGCATCTTGCAGCTCATAGTTGTGCACCCCATTTTGGTAATCCTGATAGGGCGTCACGGTGAGAGCGAAGGGCCCCACGCTGTGTTTGCTCCAGTTGGTCAGCTTCACCTCTAGAGGGATGGGGTCCCCCACTTTGCAGTCCACCACGATATCGCAGTCACAAAGCTTGCCATCAACGAGGATATCTGCAAATCAAGAAAACCATTCCATGTTATGTTGAACTCCTGCTTTGAAAACTGTATTAATCTTGACTGTTAGGAAATTTAACAGGAAAAATTAACCTAAATGAAACCAAGAGTGCACGATGGTTAACCTTAGGAAAGAAAACCCAACTCTGCAGTGTTATGCAGGGCAGTGCTGCAGGGAAACTACGTGCAACATCCACTTCATGAAGGTCTGATATCTCTCCACAACTGCTGAAAAAGCTATGAAAAAACCCAATTATGATCTATACACAGGCACCAGAAGTTATCTTTTTAACCTCTGCCCTTGCAGGCTAAAGCCACAGACAACTTTTCATGCTCCTGCTGCGAATCAACAGCATCAGGTGAATGGAAATACAAACCGGAATCATCAATACAAATGGCGGCTACAAGGATCCAGGGCTAGATGTCCATGTTCACGTGTAACAATCAGAATAAATCCTCCTGTATGGAGGTGACCTTTTGGAGCAGGATAGACACTTGCAGAATTTGCAATGTAATACATATCTTAAACTCCAGATTGTAAGGAAAAAAGGGATTTTAAAATTATACAGCAGTACTACGAGCTTGTTCATTCTTTGCGCTTTAATTCATCCTGGGATTTCTATTTTTAACTTTCTACTTTTCTTTCCCTTACTGGGATAGCAGAAAATATAAAGCCTCTAAATTGGTTACTGCTGGGACAATGACAGCCGGAGTAATGTGTCCACTAACCTTGCCCATTTGCTTATACAGAACCAAAATGTTTCACTACCAACCAACACACTATGAAATTGTTAGTCCAATTCCCCGCTCTGAAAGGGTTCCAGTTGTGCAGATTTACTGTATTTTTCAGATGGGGGTTATCTCCGGTGCACTATTAATACAGGAACATTTCTACTTCACTTTGGGTTCATGTTCAGAGATAAGAGAAAGCCCTGGGAACGTGTAAGAAAGCATCCTCTGTGTGAATACCTGTCCCCACAATCTCATACGCCCATGAGGCATTTCGATCACTCCAGCTCCTCCTCAGTTGCTTGCCTTATGAAATACAGCACATTATTCCTCTGCCAGCAGCATTGGATTTACATTAGTAATATCCCCTCTTCAAAAAAAGGCACTATTTTTTATACTTCAGGAGCTTTCACAGAAAAAACCATTTTACACCAAAATGATTTTTTCTTTAGTACTTATTTTTGTTTTGTTGCCTTAGACAAAAAAAATACAAAATGATGCATGTTCTCTAGATGCCNAGGGGAGTGGTGTGAGAAAAAAGAAAGCTAGAGCCAAAGAAGAAACAGGTTCATAATGGGACATTTATTCCAGAGGTCAGGTCAGCAAAGCTGAGCTACCCAGCCTTACTCTACAATTACCTGAAAGGAGGTTGTAGAGAGGTGCATGTAGGTCTCCAATAACAAGTAACAAGTGATTGGACGAGAGGAAACAGGCTCAAGTTGCACCAGGGCAGGTTAAGATTGGATATTAGGAAAAATTTCTTCACCAAAAGCATTATCAAGCATGGGAACAGGCTGCCCAGGGAAGTGGTTGAATCATCATCCCTG
>VXBH01008540.1:44299-63506 GCA_013400035.1 Rynchops niger | reverse complement strand
ATTTAAAAGATGTGTAGACATGACACTTAGGGACATGGTTTAGTGGTGCACTTGGCAGTGTTAGGTTACTGGCTGGACTCAATTATCTTAAAGGCTTCTCCAACGGAAAAGATTCTATGACTCTATAAAAACACCTCCTTGACCAAAACTGCCCAAATGCAGCAGCAAGTCTCAGATACAAGAGTTTTGTCAGAGCGCGTACAAAGAAACTCAGCAGTGCTCAAGCTGCAGCTATCCACAAGCCATGTTGGTGTCCCAGTTTAACCAGTCCCTGTGCCAAAACTTCCCTTTCCAAAGGAGATGCCCAGTTTTTGACAACGAGAGCACTTGGTGAAGCCACACCTGGTGTGTTGGGTCCAGTTCTGGGCTCCTCAGTACAAGAGAGATACGGACATACTGGAGAGAGTCCAGTGAAGGGACACAAAGGTGATTAAGGGACTGGAGCACCTCTCCTATGAGGAAGGCCAAGAGAGCTGTGACTGTTCAGCCTTGAGAAGAGAAGGCTCAGGGGGGTCTCATCGATTTATATATATATATGAAGGGAGAGGGCAAAGAAGACGGAGCCAGGCTCTTTCCAGTGGTGCCCAGTGCCAGGACCAGAGACAATGGGCACAAGCTGAAACACAGGGGGTTCCCTCTGAACACCAGGAAACACTTTTTTTACTCTGAGGGTGACCGAGCACTGACACAGGTTGCCCAGGGATGTTGTAGAGTCTCCATCCATGGAGATACTCAAAAGCCATCTGGACATGGTCCTGGGCGGCTGGCTCTAGGTGTCCACGCTTCTGCAGGGGGTTGGCCCAGATGAACCTCCAGAGGTCCGGCCAACCTCAACCATTATGTGATTCTGTGATTCTCTGAAAGGAAGTTATAATCACCATTGCATTTTAGGAAGGGACTAGAAAACCTGTTTGGCACTGGATTTCTTTTGCAATAGTACACTCTAATGTTATGGGTTCTCCTGCCCAACATGATCAAATTGCTTCTTACAGGATTGCCCTAAAATCATGGAGGTGAAGTAGTGATTATAATGGTATCCCATTATCTGAGATTAACTGACTTGACTTTTGCAAAACACAAAAGTGTGTGTGTGTGTGTGTGTGTAATTTTTATGCTTCCCAGCCTCCTGCCACAGAAGTGAAGTCCAGTTGCTTCCTTCAAAAGAAAGGCATTTATATAAATTCATGACTTTATAGCAGTTTATATTTTCAAGCTTCTCCCTGCAAGGTAAGTGCTTTCATTAAAAAAAAAAAACAAAACCCCCTTTTTTTTTTTTCCCTGGTTCCTTCAGCCAGCGGGTATTACAGCTGTGAGATCGGTTAGCTCCCCAGACCAGCATGAACCTTCAGAAATACTCAGTAAGCTAAGCACATGAATCTTTTTCAAGCTGCTCATCAATTTGCCTTTTAGCTTTAAAATTCAATGCTCTGCTTTACGAATTGTAAATGAACCTTTTGCCCTCTGTCTCCACCTTTGTGTCTAATAATAGCTCAAAGCATTGCTTCCCAATACCTTCATGTGAAAACAGAAAATTCAAACAGAAGGGTTGAAATTAAGTCTGGCTCAACTAGCTTAATTTTCTTCTGTATTAAAAAAAAAAAAAATTAAATTAATTTAAGATTGATTTAAGAGCGTGTGTGTGCACATGTGCTTGTGTACATATTGAGAGATTATTTCCTTCCCTCCCCGCACACTCTTCCCTCCTGCCGTACCGAAGCCAAGGATCTCAATGAGATGTCAGATGAGAAAACACACATGGCTGGCGTGCAAAATACTATGGAAAGGAGTGTTTAAAAACAGTCCCCTGTCATCAGAGAGAACAGCTTGGTTTGACAGGCAGTTTTACTCCCTTCCTGACACAGAAAACATCTCATGGACCATACGGATTTGCTTTAATATTTTCATCCATGAGCAGAGGAAAAGCCATGTGTACGGGGTCCCATTTCTGCAGATTCAGCTCACTCACACAGATGGCATATAAAAGCTGAGACTGCTCACACCACTGCTGTGAGAGTGAATCATTATTGGCTTCGGTATACAGGAGCTCTGAATCAGAAGACACAGTCACTAGCACAGAAGACAGTGGTGGCCGTATCTCCATCTTCCAAAAATTCAGATAAAAGATAAATAGCACTTCTGAAAATTAGAAGAAAATTAACATAAACAGCACATATAAATGACATAACAAAGGTGGAAGCGTAAACTCAGGATGTCACGGGAAAAAAACCCCCAGCAATCTCCTTCTAATTAGAAGTTAAATCCTTTTTAAAGTATGTTAATAAGCCAATGGAATGCTGCTTTTTAATTAATTTTTTTTCCTCTCTCTCTCTCTCTCTCTCTCCTTTCCTGCTCATTTACCTATGCACCTCCACTGGCACCCGTCCTCAGGTGCCAACATTACCCTGCAATGCTTGATGGCCGCGAAAAAAGGAAAGTCTCTACACGAAACCTGGGAACAGGTACGGGGCTGTTCTGAGGACGTGCAGGATATTTTATTTCTATGACCTTCCGAAGTGATTATTGTACCAAAGGAGAGAATGTCCAACACATTTTGGAAGGCAGAGAATGAGGATGGCACAAGCCACTGAGAACCACAGAATCATAGAATCATTTAGGTTGGAAAACACCCTTCAGATGATCGAAAGAATGGGTGAAAAGGGTGATTGGAAAGCCTTGCTTTTCCACTGATGGCCCTAGCCATCTTTTAGTTGGAAAAAATATTTCATGGCCCAGTTGACAGGTGATACTTATTGACACCACAATGCTTGGGAGACCATTATATGGAAATAATACATCAGCTTTCACACAGTGTCTGTCTTTCTGGATCTCAAAGCTCAAGAAAAGGGAATGAATTTCATTAAGGGGAAGACAATCACTAAATTTTTGACAAGAAAACCATAATTCACCATCACCTGCCAGGTGCACTTCAGTCTACATCACCCAAAGGAGCAGCTTGGAAATGAATACCAAACATTATTAAAATTTTGTGTTATTTACTCTGCTCATGTTAACACATAGCAAGTTGTTCTTACTGCTTTGTCAAGTTGCTGTGCGAGCCCTCGCAACTCATTGGCCCACCTGTACGTCAAGAGCCCTGACTCGTGGCTAATTGCATTTCCGCACCCAACTCCCTATTTGCCACTGTGAAAGTTTAATTTTGGAAAGCCACATACAAACACATGGTTAATCTCAGTGGAAATGCATATTCCAGCAATGTTTACTCCCCTCGCTCAAGTTGGGGTTGATTTTTAAAAACAGGCTGCAGAGGAAGGCGGGGTGTTTGTGCTCATCTTTGCAGTGGGGGATGGAGAAGTTTCCATCGGATATTTGCTTTTTAAACTGGATTTTGAATCCCAAACTGAAGAAGACGCATTGGTCTCTGCTATTCGCTGCAGCTGTGAGCCTGCCTCAAGACTTCAAGCAAACACCTCACGGAGGCATGGCTTTGCACAGACAAGTAGGTCAACAAAACTCAAGGCAAGAGATGCCCAAATCAGTAAATACTTCTCACATAGGATGTAAAAGAGATCTTCGAGCCCAGCAAAGCAAGCCTTGCTCAGACGTACTGTGATAGTTAGGGGAATTTTAGTCAATCAACCATTTTCTATGCTGTTTAGAGCTGTTCCAAAATACTAGTTTCACTCATCTCGGTCTGGGAACGGGGAGAGACGTGGTCTGAGGAGGGGAGAGGAGCAGCAATGTCTCTAGATAATGCTCATCAGGTGCTTCAGTGGAGGAAAGCCAAAGACCAAGAGCCCAAGCCAGAGTAGCTGCAGTGAAAGTCTTGCAGAATGATTCAGTTTTTCTGTGCTAAATCTAAAGTGCTGATTAAAATGTCTGCCCAGGCCAGCTTTACTTCTAATTGCCGTAAAAGAGCAAGGAAAGGGCCAGCCATTCTGTCTGGAACAACTTCTTTTTTTTTTTTTTTTTTTTTTTTTTTTTTTTTTTTCCTCCTGTCTTCTGCGAGAGTGTTTTTTCAGGATTTTGCAAGGAACCGAACAATGCAAAGAGAATTCTTTTTTCTTGTTGTTTTTGTTTTTGTTTTTTTTTTTTACATCATTCATTTAGAAATAGGCTGAACAATTCTGTCCGTTTCTGATCTCACGTATTGTGCAGATGGATGAAAGATTAGAATGGAGAAAAAAACCCCTGTACTACAGGCGAACTCTGTGTACGGAGCAAGCTGATCCTGCCTGTCTCCAAACAAGCAAGTTCCCTGCCCCTCCTCTCCTGCTGCATGTCAGGTCAGCATCAGTTTTAGCAGCCTGTTATTTGGGGTTGTGTCGCCCATTCAGAGGAGCTGGCAGGTAACACGGGACGTTCTGGTAAGACAGCAGGTTCTTTGAATTCTCCTATGTATATCCTCCAATACACGAACCTAAACACCGTTTCTGTTTCCTCTCCTCCCACTTGTTCTCCCTCACGTAGACCAGTTCCCTTTCATTTTCTAAACCACTCATGCAAATTATTTACACATAGAGATACAGCATTGGCTACGTTTGTTTGTCCATTGCAAGTCTTTTCAGGGCTGAATACATCCATACAAAAGTTATTTCTATGCATATAAAACCTGTGTTCCCTGTCACTCTCATCATGCAAATGCTGAGTGGTTATTTAATAACATGAGAGCCTCGTAGCTATTTGCATAAAAGCTTCTGTGTGTGGTTTGGACCTGCTCCTCACACCAAACCTGAGCATCTTGACTCGGGAGTAACACCCCCGTGGTCATTCATTGTTATACAGACACAATCCCAAGCCAAATCCATCCCCTGCATAATGTCATTGCCATCAATAGCAACAGAGGGATACAGGTGGTTGTATTGTCACTGGTCCAAATTACAGGAATGTCTCACCTTGTCAACCGCTGCTGGCCCTGTCCTAGAAAGTGCCCTGATACTTGGAGCCTGCTGATCCAAATCCCCTATGGACCTGAAGAGTTCAGCTCCTCTTTGGGCCAAGGCCCTTGGACAGGGGATGACTAAAAACTACAGGAAAAGACATGCACAAACTAGTGCAGCTTCCTGCAAGTACCAACAACCCCGAGAGACCTTCAGCTGACACAGGGGCACGGACCTGAAAACAGGAAAGTTGGCAGAGGACGGGGTGGCTGAATGTGAATATAGGCCAGTGAAAGAGGCAATTGCTTCCACAAGACCTCGGAGCTGCCTCATTCCTGGCAGGCTTCCCATTCCCAAACATTTCACAATTGAATTAAGGACACTTTATTCGCTCCAAAAGCAATTAAAAAGAAAAACACATTTAAAATATAGTTCTAGCAACAATAAGCAATTAGTCTTTGATAATTGTCTGTGTCTTCCTATTTAATCACTCTTTTGCAGTGGCCAGTATGCTGATGACAGATCCCGGCTAGTCCCATTATCGTTCTTGCCAAATTGTTTCGAGTTTGTGTCTGTTCTTAACTCTGTGATGACAACGGAGCGAGGCTGCCGCAGAATCCCCATAGGACTCGCTTGCGAAAGGATTTTTCAACCTCGTCATTTGGACTGAGTAAGCTGTCTTCCTCCAAATCAGTATAATGTTTATAATTCAGTTTTAATCTCCAAATCTACCCTTGGCAGACACGTGATCAGCGTTCAACTTCAGTGCTGCTTGATCCCGGCTACAAACATTTAGATGTAGTACAATCTTCTTCAATTAACTCTAAGTACGAGGGTCACGCTATCTGAAAAGAGAAGCATGAGCACATCTAGTGCTCTGGGGTTTGACTGTCTCCCAACTTTTACTTAGGATCTTAAAACAGCAAACCTGAATGCACGTTAACCACAGATTTGAGAAATGAGTTGTTCAGTTTAACCTATCTAGTTTTGGTGTGAGATATTTTATTTAGCACGTGCCTTTTACGATAGACATTTCTCCTGCCCGGCAAAATTGCTGGCCCGTGGATGGCACCTGCTTATCTCACTTGTCCTCTGGCAGCTAAGATAAGATAAAGATGCTCCGAGGGCTGGAACCCCTCTGCTGTGAGGACAGGCTGAGAGAGTTGGGGTTGTTCAGCCTGGAGAAGAGAAGGCTCCAAGTAGACATTATAGCAGCCTTCCAGTATCTAAAGGGGCTACAGGAGACATGGGGAGGGACTCTTTAACAGGGGGTGTAATGATAGGACACGGGGTAACAGCTTCAAACTGAAAGAGGATAGATTTAGATTGGATATCAGGAAGAAATTCTTTACTGTGAGGGTGGTGAGGCACTGGCTCAGGTTGCCCAGAGAAGCTGTGGCTGCCCCATCCCTGGAGGGGTTCAAGGCCCAGGAAGAAATTCTTTACTGTGGGGCTGGTGAGACACTGGCTCAGGTTGCCCAGAGAAGCTGTGGCTGCCCCATCCCTGGAGGTGTTCAAGGCCAGGCTGGATGGGGCTTGGAGCAGCCTGGTCTGGTGGGAGGTGTCCCTGCCCAGGGCAGGGGGGTTGGAACTAGATGATCTTTCATGTCCCTTCCAACCCAAACCATTCTATAACCTGTCATTTGGTGACTTGCCCAATTTGTTATCAAAATGAAAATCACTTCTGAGTTTGTACAGCTTGTGTCCAGTCCTAATCTAAATCCTCAAAAGGCAGACTCCAAAAATTTTTAAATTCTCAAAGCTCTGTGTTTTCCAGAGTCTCAAAGCCCTGTGTTTTCCAGTGAGCCTGAGCTCCTTTTGATTTATTTTAAAATAGTCCATGACATAGCTCCAGCTTGCTCAAAAACTCTCATTTCTAAATGTGGGACAACCCCTTTTTATCTATTTATCACAAGCAAGTTTGCAGAAGACTTCTTTTGATTGTCTGCTACACAGCCAGAAGGTCAGGCTGGAATGCACCGTGTGCTTGTGTTTTGAAATTTCACTAGCCCGGGATTTGCATGTTATTTTAGGTTACTGAATACTTTATTTCTATAGCTTTTTTGTGGCAGGACTCCTTTCAGAGTATTCTTTCCCTTCCTTGTTGAGGGGGGGGAGGGAGGAAAGGAAAAAAGCACACTATATTACATTTTAAAAAAACCTAATCCATGCTTGGTTATATCATATAACACTATTTTTTGTATACTGGCAGCTTTGTGCAAAACCGCTGCAGGTCATGAATAAGGTGGCTCAACCTTCAGCTTACTGAAAGAAAATCACCTTATTCCTCACTGGTTGCATAATGAGACTTAAAATTTTCTCCTTCCCTCTGCGATTCTGCAGTGATGGATGTGAGACAATCCTCTCCCTCTGCAGAGGAGATTTTTAAAGGTCTCATGCAACCTTTGCAAGAGTTTCTGACTTGTGGCTGTAAAGTTAATGGTATAAAAAAGAGTCTGTAGCCCTTATGTGCTGGTTCGGGAGTCTTTCTGATATCAAAGTAGGTTTAGTCTAGAAACTACATAGACTGGAGAACTCCAGGGAGTGTTATCTACTGTAGAAATCAGTGATAAGGACAGTGATTGTGGCACATTCCCTAAGGAGATAGGAGCGAGCTAGCACACGGTCACAAAATAAGTAATGCCTACATAAAAGCAGAGACACACATCTAGGCTCCTGTGCTCATTGCTGCATGTGCAAAGTCAAATATGTGGGTTTCACCACACAATCTACTTACCCAAACTCTCCCTGAATATGGCAATATGGAAGTGGAAACTGGTTTTTTTTTTCTGGATTTTCAACTGTTTTATGTGTAAACAGTATTTTCCACATTGTCTGTTCAACAGGCACACAGTGGTGCTCTGGACTCTTAGACAGATACAGGATCATACCTAACAGGCAGCTATTTTTAAAATTCCTAGTTAAATTATTATTCTATGTGTAGTATAATTGTCATATTTGAGGGATATTTGGTGCTCCTGTACGATGAAACATGCAGTGTAGTGTCTGAAGCAGAAGGAACTCAAACCCAGATGCCGAGATGCACAGAGACATCGAGGCAGGTTGCTTTAACAAAGCAAAAAAAAGTGATGTTGATTACTTAAAGAAAAATGATGGGTACACGGCCCCTTTTCCATGGTTCTCTTAAAAAAGAACCACAAAATATTGCCTGAGGTGTCTGGGTCATAAGAATTTTTGTATCCTTGTAGAGCAGCCAAAGCCTGGTACAAGATAATATATAACCCCCTATTAACAGGCAGGTAGATGATTTACCACATCTCAGTAACTGTGTAAATATGAGCACCAGGACACTGAGCCTCCCAGGCCTCCTTTAGCCCAACCATGATTGAAACGCAATGAGCTGAGCTAAATGAGAGATATTAAACAACTCCAGGTACAAACGCTGTATCGCAGCCCTTTGTGTACAGGGAAGGTGTGACGTGTGGTTACTAGACTACACGTGGCTAATGTCTACAGACCAGAGTTGCTGAAAAGCAGAGCTGCATAATAAAATGGACATATTCTTAATGAAGTTTCTTTGAATTTAACAGTCAAAGCATATTTCAGTCTAATGACCCTAAGTTGTTTTACTTACCAGTCGATTGAGTTAATTTTTTTACTATTTTCCCAAGGTATGGTTAGTCCATTCTGCCACTTTTGCATTAAGACATGAGACACGGAACCAGGTGGATGTGACTTGGAAACTATCAAGCCCTACTATGGTGCTATGACTTCTTTATTCCGATTGCATTCTTCTTTTACATTGTGACCTATCTCAAAATCCAATTTGAATCCATGCAAGAGGTGCACTAATAGATACATGCAGATGGAAGTTTTCAGTCATCCTCTGTGACAGAAATCCATATTCTTCCTTGTTAGACAGGACATGAGCACAAAAATAACAACAAACTTACTGAAAACAAGGAATCTTTAAGCCTAGAGTCATCAACCCAACTGATTTCAGGCCTCTCTCTGAGATCCTTCTGTTAATAATTTACTACTTGCTAAAACTGAACATGCTCAATACCTAACTCCTGAATTTTTCATTAAATCCTTTCCTTTCCATACTTGTCTTAATTTCAGAAATAAAATCAGACTCTTTCCTGACAATCTCAGCTTTCTCTTTGACTTGATCTCCTCTCTCTCATGACTCACATCACCAGTCTGTGATTAAATCCTGATGCCACTTTCTACAAAACCTCTCCAAATTTGACCTGTTCGCTCTGCCAACATTGCCAAACCCTTGTCTAAAATCTAGTTGGATTATGAGCCTTAACAAATAAAATCTCTTCATCTCTGCTTTCGACACCTCCAAACTAGCGTCTTTCTAATTTACTGAAGACTTTGATTCAAAGATCATCCCATAGGTCTATAACGTGGTGATGTCCATATGGTACTTTGCAGAGACATCATTCTAAGCTTGTCTACTTTCTATCTATAGCAGTAAAGCTCAGCCCAGGCCAAATCGCCACATACTGACCCAACTTTTCCTCTGCAAGCTGAAACCTGCTGCTGAGGTCAAACAGTAATAATACTCACAGAAACCTGCTATCTGATCACTACAGAGGTGTCAAGTCCTGCTACTGCTACCTATGGGCTACAACTTGTATGCAAAACTACTTCTCTCCTATGCTATACTGTTGTTATACTGTATAACAGAATCACAGAATGGTAGGGGTTGGAAGGGACCTCTGGAGATCATCTAGTCCAACCCCCCTGCCAGAGCAGGGTCACCCAGAGCAGGTTGCACAGGAACGCGTCCGGGCGGGTTTTGAATGTCTCCAGAGACGGAGACTCCACCACCTCTCTGGGCAGCCTGTGCCAGGGCTCTGCCACACTCAAAGGAAAGAAGTTCCTCCTCATGTTTAGGTGGAACTTCCTGTGCTCAAGTTTGTGCCCGTTACCTCTTGTCCTGTCCCCAGGCACCACTGAAAAGAGCCTGGCCCCATCCTCCTGACACCCACCCTTTAAGTATTTATAAGTGTTGATAAGATCCCCCCTCAGCCATCTTTTTTCCAGACTGAAAAGACCCAAATCCCTCAGCCTTTTTCCATAAAGGAGATGTTCCAGTCTCCTAATCATCTTCATTGCCCTTTGCTGGACCCTCTCCAGCAGTTCCCTGTCCTTCTTGAACCAGAGAGCCCAGAACAAAAAATTTGGAATTTGTGTGTCATATGTTATACTATTTTCCCTATTCCTTTTCCCTGCTAACCTTTTTTTTCATATATCCTACACACTTCTATAGCATATACAGAAAATACATATATATACACAAATACCTATGTATATATAGAATACCAGACTGTAGGCTCTTAGGGACAACAATACTCATGTTCCGAAGAGCTTAGCACCTAAAAGTACACAGACCTATTTTTCTGGGATGTCCAGTCAGCACTGGTAGAGAAATAGACACAATAAAGGAAATCATCCTAATTAAAATAAAGAAAAAAAAATGTAAAAATATCTCTCTCTCAAATCTCAAGGCTCTCTGGTGAGGTAAGGAAGTGAGCACTGTACCAGTTTTCCAAATGGGGACACTAAGACATTTTAGGAAGGAGTTAATCTGTCCTGTGAAGAGCAGTCAGGGCTTTTTATGGAGCAGAAACGAATGAATAAGCTACCCAGTAGAACTGAGAGGGAAATGTGACTTCCAGAAGACAGAGAAAAACTTCATTTTAAGCTTTCAAAATCCTTATGCTGGCTCATTGAGGTACCAACTCCTTACAGGAATACTGTTTTACACTAAACTGAACATGAAACCTGAGCATTTATAGGACATGCAGGAAGGGAGAGGGAGGCTAAAAGGAAACCCAACCATAAGGAAAAGTAAATCAAAATAAAAATCATGCTATTTAAAGGAGAACTCTTTGATAAAAGAGTTAAAGCAAGAGCCCAGAAATCCTTCCTTCCCCATCCCTATATTCTGAAGGAATGGAGACCTCAGATAGGAGCACGGTGATGTTCAGAGAGGATGAAAACTTTGGGTTTAAATAAAATTAGAAATTAAATATTGGGGGGTGGGGGTGGGGGGGGAGAGAAGAAATGAAAACCACTGAGTTCAGCTACAGGGAGGAAAGAATTCAATCCCCTCCATACCCAAGGCTGTGAGCCATGCCTTGGGCTTCACCTGTCAAGTGCTGCAAAGCATTCCTGCAAACCCTTCTTCTTTTAATTGGCCATTTGGGTGGCAAAACCATTCCTCGCTCAAATCCTCCAACCATGCTCCAGCCCACCGAGCCGCTGGAAAAATGAGCAATGAGCAGGTGTCAAGTTCTGTCCTTTTATCTTTGGCTTTTAAAAGACAGATACAATTCAATTATGTGCAAATCAGCGTAGTGCGGCGGCTGATTAGGTCTCTTTTCTAAGAAGTATTTGCACAAGGCTCTCTCTGTGCGCAGACTGGCCAGAGCTATCAGCTCATCTACAGAAACAGTATTGTGCCTGCTCTGCCTTCTAGAGACCCACAGATACATAAGCTGAGAAGAGAAATTATTAACTCCTCGCCCTCCACGGCAGCCAAAGCAACACCGCAACGTCTGACAAGCTCTCACTGGTGCAACCTTTCAGTGGTTTGTGTATTTCAAGATTACGCAGGTAAATTTGATACACATCAGTGGAATGCTAAAGAAATCAATCACAGAATCACAGAATGGTAGGGACCTTCAGAGATTATCTCGTCCAAACCCCCTGCTGAAGCAAAGTTGTGCCAGGGGACATTTAGATTGGTTATTAGGAAAAATTTCTTCACCAAAAGCATTATCAAGCATGGGAACAGGCTGCCCAGGGAAGTAGTTGAGTCACCGTCCCTGGAAGTATTTAAAAGATGGGTAGACATAGTGCTCAGGGACACAGTTTAGTGGTGGACTTGGCAGTGTTAGGTTAATGGTTGGACTCGATGATCTTAAAGGCTCCTTCCAACCTAGACAATTCTATGATTTACATGTGAAGTGATACTGACCGCACCTTGTTTCCTCTAGAAAACACAAACAAAAAGTCCTCCCAAACCCCATCACGTCTGAACGTGCAAGGACCAGATTCTCAACTTTATAAAAATCCATGGATTTCCATTACCTAGGGATCTGGTAAAAGGTGTTTCATGGAACTTTTGTTTGGTGGTGCAGGAAAATAAAGTTGGGGTTTTTTTAAATAAATAAATAAAAAAAAAAGACGAAAGGAGAAAAATAGTTTTTGCTGTTTTGAACTGATCCAAGAAATGAAGCCATCTGTTTCATATGAAAAGGCAACTTTCCCTGCAGTCTGAGGGTGCACATCTAGGGGTCCTGGCCACCACCCTAGTCCCAGAAGCAGTGGGAGATGAGTATTAAAAAATAGCCCTGGCAGAGGAGTATTAAAAAACGTCTCCTGCTGCCATCTATATCCTTGCTGCTGTTTGGATACGTATAGCCTCCAAACTGTGGATTTGGGATATGCCCCTAGTGATAACTTATCATCCTGACATGCAAACCAAGAGAGGTTTTATATGCACCCTCATTATGCAAAACAGGAGAGGAGAAAGCATCATTTTATCCTGATCTTTTCTAAACTCCAAAAGAAGTAAAAGTTTTCAGTGCACATTTCCTGAAATTTTCAAGTCTCTAGGAAGAGTTTGGGCTAAACTTTTCCATAAATATTTCTGAAGTAAGAGAATGAAGAAAAGCTTATGAGCTTGTTGGAAAGTATACAAAGCAAACAGTGGCATATAATGGAAACTGTTCCCAAGAGCATTTCCAATTTCAGCAAGTACAGGGCATTGGGAGTTAACCACTCTATTGTGTGGTTTTTCTCTTCCAGTATTAATTTGTGAAAAAGTCTATCTTTTATGCACTTGCAATCCAAACAAAAGAACAAATTAAAAGAACTAAGCACACAAACCATGCTGGGCAATAGAGAGTCATAGTCAAAAGCTGCCAGTCATTTATATTCACATTGTTTTACATGAACTGACCCAGAATTAACTATGGCTGCCCTCTCCTGGAATACTCTCTAAAACAAATGAAGTTCTCTCTCATCCGTTTCCATTAATAGCATTGGCATGCTTAGTGGCAAGACCACAAGAGAACATGACAACCAGATCAACAGCTACAAGGAAGCAGTAACAAGCGACAATAGAATTGAACAATTTTTCCGTAAAGGTCTTGAACAGGTATTATAATCCCCCTTGTAAACCAGGGCGTGCAACTGATCTCACACAGGGAATACAGACTACGTGGTTCCTGGCTCAAAGTGTGAGAATGGATGTCAAATGTCAGGATGTGAGTAAGAATGTGACTTGCAGTCACATTCAGAGACCTGACTGAGCTCTAGGAAACTTCAGTTGTGAATCTTAGTTCCCTTGAGGTTCTCTGGTCAAGCACTCGCACCATGAGCCCGTGTCCTCCAACAGGGGACTCGGTGCTGGCACCAGGCTCAGCAGATCACAACGTGAAAGCCTGCTGATATGTGTTTGTGCGCATCCAGAGAGCTCTTACTTTGCTCTTCAACTAAAGATGGTATTCCCAGATGACAGGCAACAGGTTGCCCGGAGAAGCTGTGGCTGCCCCATCCCTGGAGGTGTTCAAGGCCAGGCTGGATGGGGCTTTCAGCAACCTGGTCTGGTGGGAGGTGTCCCCGCCCATGGCAGGGGGTTGGAACTAGATGATCTTTAAGGCCCCTTCCAACCTGAACCATTCTATGATTCTATGATTCTGTGGCCTGAGAACAAAGGAGGATGGGACAAGGAGGAGAGAGCCAACTGCACTACACGCGTGGGGAGAATCAGAGGACATCCAGCTCGACCTGGCATAGGCGATTCAAAGAAGAGATGCTTTCAAGGAAGGGAAGAGGTGCATCCAATATTCACAGATGTTATAAGAGTCAAAAAAATGTCCTGACCCGTAGTGTCAGACATTATTGCTGGAATACAGTATCAGTGCAGGCGGCTTCAGACTCCTGTCCATAGATATATAATCACTTATTCGTATAACACTCAGGGGCCTTTTCTCTGAAGATACTTTTTGCTTGAGCCCCATCAATATGAATCTCTTAAAATCCTTTCTTGAGAAATGACAGACATCGTAAGATGGTAATTTGGGAAGATCACTGGCCAAAACCCAGTTATTACTTCTTCCATAAAGGTATTGCTGAAGTTCCTGAGCCATATCTAGTGATAAAAGGACATAAAATACACACTAATAGGGTAGAAGCAGGATGAGATTTCTTGAGATTTAGATACCAAACAGGTCAACAGAGTATCCTTGATCAAAACAAACGAAACGAAAATCAGAGGTGAAAAATTCAGGTGTGAACTCACCTTTCAGAGGTGTGACTTTGAAAGGGTTCTAAAAATAGCACCAGTCTTAAATATCTATCAGAGTAGGACAATCTGTTGAAGTGAAGCATCTCATTCAAAACAATAAAAAGCATTCAAAATCTATAAAGTTGAGTTTGAGCATTTTAGAAATTTGGTAATAAACATCTACAGATGTAGAAACTTTTGCTATCTTGTCTTCCCTGTTTTCCTCTCTCTCCACATCTCTCCTGATCATTTCTTAATGTCTCTTGCATTTGCCTCTGACAGCAACCACAGCGTACCACGCTCTGTGTGAAAACAGGCAAAATCTCTGCTCTCAAATAATCACTTTATCACGTAATGACCAGCGAAATCTCCATGTATGCAAAGAGTCCTTCCAGGTGACACGTTCAATGTGCCCCAACGAAAAGTAGCTGGAGTGGCAAGCAGATGCTCCGTAAGGAGGTTGCCAGCTGTTGAAGTGACACGCAGATGTTGAGCACACTGAACTCCAACCATTCGACCTTTCAGTATAAACAGAACTCACTCCCTGTCTTAAAAATGCTGAGCCAAGATCTTTGTTATCATAAAATGCAATAAAGTTAACATTACTCTCAGGATTCTTAGGCAAGTAAAGAAGCAACAAACCCAGAAAGCAAAACACTGAATAACTATAGAAAAATAGTGGAGAATCATCTTTGACAGGAAAGATCAATTCCAGTTGTCTTTAATGCCCTGAGTTATACAAAAAACAACGGTAGCATCCATCCTCTTGTTTTCCCAATTTTCTCTGTAGCGAGGCTCCATTTTCACATTTCGGAGCATGGCAGCCTCAAGTAAAAAATGCTTTGTAAGAGCAAAGGTCTGTTTCCTCTGACACTTTTCTTTGAGATTTGATTTAAATTAATATCACTGTCTCCTCTCTACAAAGTAGGATAAAAAAAACTAATAAAATTGTTAATTACTTGAAAATCAGGCACGCTTGACCTATTCTTATTTAATTTCAGTATTTCTCTAAGAAAAGAAGCCAGCATCTGCCACGGTGTGCCAACACTTGTTATTAACAACAATCTGAAAATCAGCTCCTTGAAGGAGGACGCTAGCTGGAATTGAATAGTCTCTAATATCAAAGCACAACTACCAGTAAAGACCAACAGGAGATCTATTGGCACTTACAAGTTTTATTTATTTTTTAACATCTCAAAGTCATACAGCAGTATGGGCTGCTGTCTTTACCATCCCAAAGCACCTCATTAAATGAGTTAATCAAGTATATTCCGCTAATGAGAAAACATGATTAAAAAAGTTCAGGGAAGTGAGAATGAGGAAAAAAATTAACAGAGCAGTCAACCTCTTTCCAACCTAGGAAGAAGCCTGTGGTTCATAATATGTAAGCTATAGTTTGGTTAAAAAAATATAAGCTGTAATTATGTCTTCTGTGCGTAAACAGTAATTAACCTGGTCAAAATTCATGGGGGTACTTCCTGATCCACAGGGATAATTTCTAATAATTTTTTTTCCTGCCTACAGTTTGATGGTCTAGGAAGGAAGAGTCTTCCAGCTTTATGACACATTAGATAACTGTAATTAATATACATAATCTCTACACTCTTTCTGTATGGCTTTGGCATTTGGGCCTCCAGCATTTATTTTAAATTTGGTATTAGAACCTTGCTGAACTTGTGATACGTATAATTATCCATGTATACATCCAGGGGGTTTATGGAGAAATACGTGTAATCACTGACTCCAGGTATCAAGTTAAGATAGCTAATTGATTTACTATTATTTGCTAGTAGCTATCGATAAATAGACCTCCATCATTCCCTTTCTACCAGGTCTGCTTCCTTTGCCCATTGACACGCTCATTTTTAGAGTCACTGCAGCATTTCAAATCTTGGCCATTTTCATATATCCCTTTGTCCATCCCTGTCCACAACTCACTAAGTACAGAATTTTTTTCCAAAATATGCCTGTTCTGAAGGACTCCATCCTGTGCCACTAAAAGCTTTTCTATGCCTAAAAGTATAAGGTCTAGTTATATCTGGAATATTTCTATTTGACACTGAGATGGAAAAAAGTTTATGTTTGCTCAGTCGGCCCTTCCCCTGGAAATGCAGCAGTATTTCACCCACATATTTTCTCATGCATTGCGAATCCATGGAATCACAATAACCGCAACAATAAAACTAAATATTTGAAAGAAATCAAGGCAAAAATCACTTTGGAATAATCCATCTGAGATCAGCATGAGGTTAATTTTCTTGCAGTCCACTGAAATATTTACACAAGTCTTTGTTCTGTGATCTGATTTGCCTGTAAATGAAGCTGAGCAACAATTTACCTTACCTAGACTTATCATCCTATCAAAGCAGTCCTAAATACTTGAATCCTGTATGAGAAGATGCATTGTCAGGGACTGGGGACTCTAATCTTCTCTGGACCTCTTGCAAGCACGGCTCTATTGCTTGGCCTTAGTGTGAATTGCCACCAAAGCCAGCAATCACCATTTCCCTGACTGCCCATTCGCCGAGCCCTGGGTAGAATAAAAATATTACACACAGATTTTATTGAGAGCCCTGGAAAACCACCTGCCATCTTTGGCTCTGACAGATAAGCAATTTCTGCTGGGCAGCCACATGAATAGCCTTTCTGTTGAGAGTTCCAAGGAAGAACAATACAGCTGTTAATTAATAAAATAGCTCAAGTTTGTCTGCAGGTTGTTTATACGAATGAGCAGAGCCGGCATTATGATCGTTGCTTTTCAAGTTACCACACCACCTTGCAGAAAGAGACCTGTAGCAAAGAAAATAACGGTGATTATATGAAATGAGTCCTAATACTTCTGAAATAGTGATTAAAAAAGATTGCTTGAGTTAGGGGGAGACACAAACTCCTTTCTTCTCCAAAGACTAAAAAATTGTTTACTTGTCTGGTTGGTTTCTCTTACATATCTCTCCTTTATCTTCACTACACCATTGTCACAGGTCTCTTAAATTGGCAGCACCCAAAGAGATAGTTCCCTACTTAAAGCCGGTATGGCAGAGCTAACATACCAAAAATCACTGATCACTACACATATTGGACAGCTAAATGCACTCAAAGAAAAAAAAAACTCAAAAGAGCTTTACCAAAGTGGCCAAATAGGCTGGCTTTATTTCCTGGACCATCATTCTGGTCATATTACACTTTCTTTGGATCCTGTCCCCGACTGCCTATTCTCCACTGCAAAAAAAAAGCCACAGTTGCTATTTCTGATCGTCCTTAGAGCTGTGCCCCCATCTCTATCCATGACCAAAGCCTTGTTCTTCCTCACACTCTGCCTTGCCACCAAGGCTGACATCAAATGCTCTTTCCTCTCCAGACTTCTCCTAAAATGCCAATTATACACGTGATGGCCTCTCCACATGAGACCACTAGGTTGCAATGTGACCTTACTTCCCACGGCTTTTCCAGCACACCACTTTTGGGGACACTACTAGAAGATAATGGCTTGGGAGGTGACCGGAAGAAATGACCACTATTTATTTTTCTGGCCATGGCATCCACTTTCATAGAGGAGTTTTCCCAGACCTTCTCTCCCCAGGCTGGCAGATTGAGTGTTTTGCTCCCTTGTTGCACCTGCCTCAACTCCACTGGGACAGCAGAAATCTCTGCTGCAAGCGTGTGTAGTGATGACAGTCACAGGTGCTCAGATCCAACCACATCCAGGTGCTACCGCATTTCACTTTCATCACCATAATGCAAGTTCCCAGTGAGAATCAAACTCAGCACTTCAGAAAGGCATGTCCCTCAAACCAACTATCAACATTCACTTTTATCATATTACTCATGCCATCGTAGCCATTCAAGGAAGAGTATTTATTTATTCTGCATTCTGCATTTTTTTGTCTCAGAATGATACTAGCAATGGAAACAACTAGTCTTACTAGTTCTTTGGGTGGCAAGGTAGAGACCAGTCACAGCATTTCTCTCCAAAGGAGGGAGAGATGGAGAAAAATCAGATCTCTGGTGGCTTCTTGGCTCCATAGGAAAAAGCTACAGATGTCTCTTGCAGTATAGCTTTCTCAGGTAATCCTATATTCAAATACAGCATACTTTCTTCTCCATAAACCCTTTCCGGTCCCACTGAAGGAGATGGATGAAGTAAAGGAGGAGAAATAGCCAGAAGTTAGAGTGAAAAGAGAGGCAATCTCCAACTATAAGCAAGTCCATGATTGCTCCACATATAGTAGTAATTCTAATTATCCCACCTAGTTGCAACTTCATGATAATGAGATATTCACCATACCCTGTAGGAAATACCTCCTCAGTTCAATAGATCTTACTGTCAAGGCTCCTTAAGTCTCAGTCTAAACACTCCCATATTCATTTTATCCCATTACTCTTAGTTATAGCCTATATTCTAGCCTCAAAATAATTCCACTCCCACATAAGTGTGGTATCCTTCTAATATTTCTAGCCTCCACTACCCTCTGGCATAGGAAGACATTAGAAAAATACACTAGAATAAATTAAAACTGTCAGAAAAACCAATGAATGCCAGATAATTTAAAAATAAATACAATTAGAGCAGTTAAAAATGGAGAAGGCCTATTAGATTACCGAATGTGTCCCCGAATACAGGATGTCTTAAATTAATTGGATATTAAATGTGATCTAAGCCAAAAGGTCAAGAAGAATCTTGCATATCTTCTCTAATTTAGACTTGGCCTCTATACAACATGTCTTAAAATGCTAATACAGCAGCACCTGAAGGTGTGTTCAGTTTTATTTCTCAAAAATTGTTTTAATTTTTTTTTTACTTTTAAGAAAATGGCGTGCTTTGTCTTACAGCAAACTTATCCCCAATGTGAAGACTTCGGACAGGACTTCACATACGTTATCTGTCAAGCCTGTGCCCTCTTCAAAGTGAGTGCAAAGGGAAATATTGCTGTGCCTGCCTGCAGACAGGTAGAACTGCTGCATCCAACCTCATTTGAGCTACAGCTTCAACAAACACACATGGGAATGCAGTACTGGAAGAATATTTGATTGTGTTTGTTTACCAACAGTGTTGATGCCAAGCAGCTTTGCCTGGAAAAAAAAAAAAAAAAAAAAA
>VXBH01008540.1:0-44292 GCA_013400035.1 Rynchops niger | reverse complement strand
AAAAAAAAAAAAAGAAATTTGATTTTTAATAACACCATAACTCTGACAGGAACTGTGTTACAAGAAAATCCGTTTCAGGATATCAGAAGACAGATGGCCCAAATGAAACAGCAATACATCAAAATCTCAAATGTGTAAGTCTTGTGAAAGTTATTTTAAAGGGAACATAAACTTAAATACTTATTCCAAAAGTCAGACCACGCAGCATGACTGTGATCACCAGCAGCGCCCCTTCAGTTAGGTTTTCTTTTAGTTTTCTTGGTTATACCTTAATTAGCTCAAGATAAAAGTAATTTCATTTTTCAACAGAGGTCCCTCAAGGAAGAACAGTAAAGTTGCTCCTAAACTTTTTTTTACTAATAAATCACAGTTAATCTAAAAAATATCTAGCAGGCTTCAGTCTGCATTTAGTTTTGAACAGTTGGCTTAAGGACCAAAGAGTTGCATTGAAAATACCAGACCTCTCAGTCTAGAATGAACTCTGTTTACTCAAGTGATCTTGATTCACAAATCGAGATTCAAGAAAGCATTTTCTCGTTACAAAACTCTTCATTGTTGCATCAACTAAAAATAGATTCAAGAGCAAAGAAGGTTCCTTAGCAACTTAAAGAAAGCCGGAAAAACCACTGTCATTGCTAACCAGTAGGGGAAAACCAAAGTGCTTTGTCTCTCTGCTAAATTACCTTGCTTTATCTTATTACCAGCCTCTTCAGGCCTGTTACAGGAATGACATTTGCTGACATACATAAATGATTTCAGTAAAGATGCTCTTGATCTGCTCATACAGCACAGAGGAAGCAAGGCTGAGTTCCGGCCTTCCCATTTGCCTTGTTCCTGGAAAACTCGGGGCTCCATGGGCTTCTAATGTTGAGTCGGACCTTATAGCCTCCCTTCTGTATAAGCAGCACGTAAAAAGACATTTCAGTTTCATTTCCAAGTACTTGAAAATATGAAAGGTAGTGACTTCAGCTGGCCTGAAAGATTCGAGGACATCCCACATCTAAACCACAATACACTATCAACGGTCTAGAGAAAATATCATCATGTTTTGCTTTGTGTTTCTTCAGCACCTGGTTTAAGATGGTCATTGCTTTGGTGTTTTGGTTTTAAGACACCACAAACAGCAAGCACTTGAATACTAATACTCTGTTTTATAAAGAAAAACTAGTGTCTAGAGCAACAATTATGACAGCTTTTACTTGGAGACTGCAATGAAGGAGATCTGACAGATTCTGAATTAAGAAAAATCCTTTTATTCATGATAAAAGCCTACGGTGTCCAGAATATTTTTTTCCTAAAAGTTCATTTTTTTCAAGGTATGCCTGAGAGACTGTAGCTGGAAGCATATGCCCCGAACACGAGTTCTAACGCTCACCAATTTTTGGAAAGTCAAGGGGATCAATTCAGATTTCCTGAATTTTAATGCAGGCCCAATTATTTTTGCAACCAACCCTTAAACAGGTCTAACTGGCATAATTTTGATAGCAATTCTAACTCTTTTGATTCTGATTTTGCAAACAGCATCCTGAGTCATGGGGTGTGCTGAAGAAGCGACATTCAGTGTTGCCACACACTGCAGGAAAACATCCTAAATGATTTCTTTTTTTTTTTGGTCTCTACAAGTTAAATGATTGTTATCGTCATATCAAAGTGAGAACTTAACAGTCTCAAATATGCATATGATCTTACAGACTCTGGGGAGAATCTAATTGGCAAAAACTGTTGGAAATGGCAAAAAGACCACAAAACACAGGGAAGAATCCAGCCACAAGTCCGTCTTATGACATTATATTGTAGAATATTCCAAATATTTATCTTCTCTTCTGCTGAACAGCTGGGTTGAACCAGGTTTTGGGTTTTTTTTTTTTCATTATTTATGTGAATTCTAGCTGGAGAAAGGAGGAAAAAAAAAAAAAGAAAATCCCTGCTAATACACAGAAGCTCTGCCATCCTATATATCACAGGGGTTTCTGCGTAGTGAGAAGCGTCATGTTTCTTGAATTTGTTCCTAATCTTTCTTAAGAGAGAAAGATGACGGAATCCCATTGCCAACAGCCCACAGCAGAAACCTCCTGCTGATACATGTCTCTTCTTTGCGCAGCGTGCAGCAGCTTTCCCCCACTATTATACTGCATACACAGCATCGGCAGCCTGAAATGTTGGTGAACAGAATGAATCCACTAAGCGCTGGAAATGGCAGCCACGTTTCCCATCACCCGCTGGATACAGAAAAGGTTACTTTGCTTCAGTGTCCTTCAGTAGCATTTTGTCTTATTAAATGTTCGACCACAAGGACTGATAGGAAAGAAGCAGAGGGTTCCGGCCTTTCTCCTGTCTTTTTGCCTGTTTTCCAGGTTACCTTTTCATCCTCCTCCTTAGCAAAATAACTAGATGTGCTCTGCCTGTCTTGGCTCAGGCTTCAGAGTCATTTTTAGCTGTTGCATGAAGGCACTTACACTTAAGTAGCTCATCAAATGAAGGGTTTAATAACTAGCATGAACAGGGTATCTAACTATCACTCCAGACTAAGGCCAGTCTTTGCTTTTTTTATCTCCACAACAGAAAAGTATAATCTGTTATAATTATTATTATTAAACACAGCTATTAACATAAAACTAAATTATCTCCTTTTCCTGACTAACCTATGGCTTCCTTTCCTCCAGCATTTTACCTGCCGATACATAAACATCACCACACACTTCACGGTCCTGTTTTAAGTGATACTTTACATTTTTAACCCTTTCTTTTAAGGATTAAATTAAATTTTTAGCACTGCAGAATTCAAAGCTCAATAAGAGTCACAAGCCAAGCTGTGTGGGGCCTGACGATGAGTACTGATCAGTTGTCAGATGTCTGATGATTGCTATCAAAATTATGCCAGTTAGACCTGTAGAAAACATCATGCTGCAAAAAGGTGCCCTTTTTCCCCCCAAAATGCCTGGGCCCATTGTTGCTGCAGGTTTTACATGGAAGACATGAATCCCAGAAGCTGATCAGCTGCGATTGTTTTCAAGAGTCTATAATTAAAAGCACAATTTTCAAGGGAAACATGGAGTTGAGGGCTGGTGGAAGATCTTCAGTATACCTCAACTTTGAGCTGGATAAAGCAAGCTTCACCCTCCCTCCTAATCTGCTTACAGAGTGCACAGAACTATTTATAGAATCATAGAATCCTCTAGGTTGGAAGGGACCTTTGAGATCACGGCGTCCAACCATTAGCCTAACACTGCACAAACCCACTGCTAAACCATGTCCCTGCCCCAGGAGCCAGTGTGCCAAAATGGGAAACACACAGCAGTGGTCAAAGGAAGGACCAGATCACAGGCCCCCAAGATGCTCTCTGGGTTTATTTCTAGAAAAGCGTCCTGTTCCTATCTCATAGAATCATAGAAAGGTTCGGGTTGGAAGGGACATGAAAGATCATCTACTTCCAATCCCCCTGCCATGGGCAGGGACACCTCCCACCAGACCAGGCTGCTCCAAGCCCCATCCAGCCTGGCCTTGAACCCCTCCAGGGATGGGGCAGCCACAGCTTCTCTGGGTGGCCTGTTCCAGTGCCTCACCACCCTCACAGGAAAGAATTTCTTCCTAATAACCAATCTAAATCTCCCCTCTTTCAGTTTGAAACCATTACCCCTCGTCCTATCTTTACAATCCCTGATAAAGAGTCCCTCCCCATCTCTCCTGTAGCCCCTTCAGGTACTGGAAGGGGCTCTAAGGTCTCCCCGGAGCCTTCTCTTCTCCAGGCTGAACAACCCCAACTCTCTCAGCCTGTCCTCACAGCAGAGGGGCTCCAGCCCTCGGAGCATCTTTGTGGCCCTCCTCTGGACCCGCTCCAACAGGTCCATGTCCTTCTTGTGCTGAGGACTCCAGAGCTGCACGCAGTACTCCAGATAAATATCTATTATATAAATGTCAGATAAATTATCTCCAGATAAATGTCCCATTCCTATCCATTAAACAAAAAGGTGGAAGGGAGGTGCTCTTAACACAAATAGCAGGGCAAAGGGAACATTCCCCCTTACCATGATAGGGGCAGTTTTACCATTTCTCCCATCACTTCTGGCATTTGCCATGAACATTAAACATCCTCACTGCTGGTGCTCTCAAATGCTGACCACCCCATTGCTCATTTTGACTAACAAAAATCATAGAATCATAGAATCATTTAGGTTGGTAAAGACCCTTGGGATCATTGAGTCCAACCATCAACTCCACTCTACAAAGTTCTCCCCTACACCATATCCCTTAACACCACATCTAAACGAGTCTTAAACGCATTCAGGGATGGTGACTCCACCATCTCCCTAGGCAGCCTATTCCAGTGTCTGACCACTTCTGTGAAGAATTTTTTCCTAATGTCCAGCCTAAACCTACCCTGCTGCAGCTGCAACCCGTTCCCTCTTGTTCTATTGCTAATTACCTGTGAGAAGAGACCAGCACCAACCTCTCTACAATGTCCTTTCAAGTAGTTGTAGAGAGTGACGAGGTCTCCCCTCAGCCTCCTCTTCCTCAAACAGTCCCAGCTCCTTCAATCGCTCCTCAGAAGATTTATTTTCCAGGCCCTTCACCAGCTTCGTTGCCCTCCTCTGCACTCGCTCCAGCACCTCGATCTCTCTCTCATATTGAGGTGCCCAGAACTGGACACAATACTCAAGGTGTGGCCTCACCAGTGCTGAGTACAGGGGGACAATCACCTCCCCACTTCTGCTGGTCACACTATTTCTAATACAAGCTAGGATGCCATTGGCCCTCTTGGCCACCTGGGCACGCTGCTGGCTCATGTTCAGCCGCTTGTCAATTAGAACCCCCAGGTCCTTTTCTGCCAGGCCACACTCCAGCCACACTTCCCCAAGCCTGTAGTGATGCATGGGGTTGTTGTGGTCCAAATGAAAGCAAGCAGCCCACCAAATGTATCCAGCAATTCTACATTGCTCACAAACACCTCCAAATTAACATCCTGTCTACAGTGCAATGATCTGTAATTTACAGCCCTTCAGCAGCAAAATAAGGCACTATTTACAACATTCTCTAAAGTTACTTTGGAACGTAATGGTACGTTTGAAAAATGTGCTTTCAATCCCTAGATGAGTTTTATCCATCTGTCCCAAAAACCCATCTAAGTCTTCAATTTTTTTTAGCTGATCCTCACCTATAAGAAGTATTTTAGCTCCAGTTTGCTGTTTGCAAAATGAGACTGTGATACTGTGATGAGACACAACCAAGTAGATTTCCACACCGTGGCGTATTTAAAGAAATGGGAGGGGGAAATCCCATTACTTCCCCAATTAAGCTTTTTTTTTTTATTCTTTCTCTTTAAATACCACTATTTCCAACCCCCTGGTGTGCTTCAAGAGCTGCAGGGAGAAACTCGGGTTGCGCAAGCAGGGGCTGTACAACTCAATTACCGAGATCTGAAGGAAACTCACGTCCTTGGACAGCATCTCTGAGGTTTCACCATGAACGCTGCCTGATCTAATTAGGAAACACTCAGCATCTTTGTGGCAATTACTAAAGAAAATAATTATGACATGACCGCTGTCTTTCTTCAGATGGAAAAGCAGCAGAAAATGACAGGAAACAGAAGTCGGACCGGAGTTGATAAAACAGCCTTTGGCAAGAGAGGAGAGAAACGCCAGTTCCAGGAGAAAGGACAATTTTCTCGACCAGAAAAAGAGGAAAAAGTAGCACACTGCAAGCTGAGGACCAACAGGAAAAGAGTCTGTTCAGTCATAAATGAGCCACAGACTCCCCATAATAAAGCGCAGCTTATGCTTGCAGACAGCTGCCCATCACAGTTAATTATAGAAAAAGTAGCTTTAATGGGTTTCCTCGGTTCGGGGCTGCCCTACCGTCACATGTTTGCCCTCGAGAGACAGCAGGTGACAATGCATTAACAATCCTCCACCTATTAATATTACGAATTAAATTTCTTTCCAACGCAGAAACCAATTTGAATCATTGGAAGTGCTTTGAAATCCCCATTGGAGTTAGGCCGGTGGTTACAGCAGGGAACTGCGTAGTGAAACTCTCTTAATTGCAGCCCCAACCTTAATCACTGATTTTCGGCGAGAATTTAATCATGCGACTTAACCGCCCTGCCTCAGTTTACTGATGTGTATAATATTAACAAGCGGCTCTGGAGTAATCAAAATATGGCAGATACTTTACAAAACAATGAAGGCGATCAGTGTGGCACTTAGGCAACGCAGAGGTGCGAGTCTTAATTAATGTTTATAAAGTGCCTGAAGAACTTGAGAGAGCTGGCGCTGAGGGAATACAAAGTATCATTACATTTATTTTGCAAAGAGGTATGAATATGTGATCATAATTTTATTACCCACGCAGACTTATATGGAGGGTTTGAGCACAAAAGAAATTAAACTTTTTTGACACTTTCTCTGCAGCGAGGGTTCATTATCGGAGCAGTGTATCAAATGTAAGGGATTTAATAACTCGCTCTTAAGATCAACTATGAAATCATACCCAAATCTTCACTATCTTCAAGCAACGTATAAGCAAAAAACGGTGTGTGACAGAAGTGTTTGAAAAGTTAGGATTGTTATGTGGATGTTATAGCATCGCACAATCTGAGTACTTTCAGAGCATTCATTTACTGTAGCAGCTGTAATTTCCCCTGTATTTTGATTATCTTGACATTTTCTAATCATGTGAGTTATAAATTTTAAAATGATATGGCAGGCTTGATAGGCTGCAGACTCACCTCCCAAGCAAAGTTACTTTTTTTATTAAATGTTAAATTGCTTTTCTCCAAAAGTAGAATTATATTTTGGTTAATTTTTGCTTTTTGAATGCTACCACAGATTTCTTCTGATAATACAGTGGTCTGAGTGACAGCAGAGATTTTTCTTTTCAATATTCCTGGATAAATATTGACCGAAGATGCCAGTTCTGTCTTTCACCATTGAGATGAATTAGTTCGGGCACAATTACAGCAGGGTTTTTTTTAGCATAGCGTCTAGTATGACTCAAAAGTTTCTAAGATGTGCTTAGAATTTGTAGAGATTTTTTTTTTTCCCTGACCAGCTCTAGCATTTTCAGGCATTACAGCTTGGGTCTGAAATTTGGCCGGGGAGGTTCAATTTGCCTGTATATTCAGCATGATACTTTTCCTGCTCAACCCAAATTCCTGTAAATTACAAGCTTTGTAAAATATTCTGTATTCCTAGTCAAGACTTTTCATCCAGGTACCCACTATGTCCCCTTTGCTGAGTAGTCCCCTATCCAGCACCACAAGATATGTAAGATTTCCCTCCTAAATATCATGTGCAGCCTGTTACCGCTGCAAGTGCCATTGGTCAGAGCAGTCTGGTTCCTCAGGACTCCTCCAGCTACACCCAAAGCCACATGAGAAACTTCAAATTAAATGAGTTAAACATTCAGGAATGGTATGGTTATGGACAACGACGGAGATCTTCTCATGTCCCTTAATTTATGGGGAATAAGAGCCAAGAGAGGCTTTCAATAACTTCGTTAGCGAGATTTGTCTCAGACCTTTGGTCAGACCAGCACGTGCACATCCAAATCCTCCTCTCCGAGCAGATACACTTCTAAATAATAATCAAAAGTCAGAAGGAGCAGTGTCATTCCTAACTCAGCCTCTAGCAGCGTTACGTTCAATGCTCTAATTTCCAAAAACAAGATAAGGGATATATTTTTTAATCCAACTTTCTGTAATTCTGAAACTTCAGCCTGCAGGTTTTGATGGTTTTTTGACTGTTGTGCCCTTTCTTAAACTGTAAAAATAATATTTGCCAGAAGAACTTGAGCAATGAGCTCTCAAGGGCTGTGCAGCCCAAGACAAGAACAATCAACGCTAACATTTCCATGCTTTAAAAAGGACATGTGTACACACTTTCCAGCTATTTTATCTTTTCTCTAATAGCTGTTAACCAATGTAAGAGGCATCTCTACAACTTCTTTGCTTTCAGACAGATTTATGGCACAACTGAAAGCAATTAATTACCATGGCCAGACTACGTATCTCCTCACTTTCATTCTCTTTCAGAAAGTGCTTGACTAATAATAATGGTCTATCAGATGGTTTCAGTTTTGAATTCCAACTTTTCTTTTAACTTTTGAAGAGAGAAAGATATTTGGAGAGCATCAAGCCTCACTTCTTTACATTTGAAATAATTTCTCTATTTTTTCATAATTATTGCATTGCTTAATATGTAGACATAAAGGAACAAAAAAAACAAACAAACAAACAAAAAAAACCAAAAAAACCAAACCCAAAAAAAACATGTCTGCATGTCCTGGCAAAGAATCATCCTGATGTGGGAATGCAGTCCTCTGTCCTGGATCCACAACTCATGCATTGGACAACTGTGTACAGGATTTCTCTGTTTTGATGGAGACAATCCAAAGATGAAAACATATTCCAAGGCAGAAGGATTTGTAGCTTTTCAAATTATAAATGAGTTTTGGCTTCGAATCCCTTAACGTCACAAGGAGGGATGTGGCCACTATCAGCCCTAGTGGCATGACATGAATTTGGATTTGAAGCTCATTTTAACTCTCAGAAGGGTGCATTTGTGTATGCTGAAGTCTTACACTCTCGGATAAAATGGCAAAGAAGGTGCAGATGACATGTGGACAACCAGGACCGGGGTCTTGAACCATTATTCAGAAGACAACAGTTTGCAAATCTGCGCTGAATACCAACTGATGGCTTAGGCTAAGATTAACACACTGAAATCAATGCAGAGAGTCACGCGGGACCTTTCAGCAAAAAATCCGAAATATTCTTCCTTAACATTCTTTTTCGAGAGATCCCAGGCTTAGACAGGCTGACCTACAACCCCTCCAGAAAGTCAATGTACTGAGAAGTGTATTACTTCTACCCATCCATGCATCTCCCCAAGGATCTTCTCAAAAAAAGAAGTCTCATTGCAAAGTCTTCCCTGCTTGCGGAACTCATTCTTCCTGCATACATTTACAGTGACCAAGCTCTTTGTTTAGACACAGTTTCTCTCAAAATACAGCTATCTCAGAAAGCACCCAGCAAGGCAGAAAAGGAAAACAGATTGTCAGTGCTGCCTCTGCAGCAGAGCTGCTCTGAATAAATTCCCTAAAATACTTAACCCACAGATAAAAGCTCTGATAAGCAACATCATTACCCAAGACCTTCAGAGAGACCAACGTATAATGACCAAATGCTTATAAACACACGGAGCTCAAAGTTAGATTGCCTTTGAAGTAATCAGATCACATCGGTCTGTACTGTAATACAAATACAATGCCTCAGAGAAATAAAAGAAGAAAAGGACTGTTTTTCATTATTTTTTGGTAGACGCTATAGCGTCCTCGTAACAGAACGACATCACTTACACTAACTGTAAAGCTGAAGCCTCTCAAAGCCACTGCAACTTCACATGTTTTACAGCATAGCAGAAATAACCTCCTCATTTTAAATTCCGTAAGAAGGGGAAGGTGGTTTAGAAGTACATCCATTTATGTACTCATTTCTATTCTTGGCAGTTTAAAAAGCTCTACGCAGAGAAAGAAGGATGGTGGGTAACAGAAGAAATATCCTCTTATACATATGAAAAACCAGCAACACAAAACATAAAAATGTGCATTAGGCACCAACTCTAGTTTATTTGGATTCTTAGGTCTTAATATTACAGCCATAATGCTTCATGCTGACTTTCAATACATGCGGTTGTGTCCTCTCCTAAATTTTAATGGAAGCCTTCAATATATTTTGCTGTGTAATAACAGCAAGGACACATACCTTTCATAGTTTGGCTCTCCAGTCAGACTGAAAAAGCCTGACAAAGGAAGTATCATTAGCCCTACTTAATAGTGAGAAACAGGCACGGAGAGGTGAAAGAATTTGCTCACAACTACACTATACGGCAGATATACAGGTGGGAATAGGAACACCAGACTCCTCAGCCCTGTCCACTGTGATGCAGGCTCTAGCAACAAATTCGTTTCCAATACACAGAAGAAATAATTGATCCCAAACTTCACAAAAGCAAGAGAACAACTTGCAGTTGGGCAAAACAATTTCACTCCGTTTTCTGCAGGAGGAGGTCACCTTTTGAGGTCTGTTGTCGTTTCATTCATAGTTTATTCCCTTTCAGCAGAGCAACCAATAGACTCATCACTCCTTTGAAGTTTCTTTCTTTTTCCCACACTGGCATTAGCTACATAGACAATTTGTTTGATTTCAATAGGGAAGCGTGAATTGTAGTAGAGCTGTTTGGTATCGGTTTAGGATATTGTTTGCTATGTGTCTGTAAAGTTAGTTTATGGCTAACCTTCAAAGAAACACAATAATAATTAATAACAGATTTTCTAGGAATCAACAAAGTGGAGACAACAAAAAATAGCCCTGTGCAAAGCAGACTTCATGAAATGGGGCTGACAAGAAGTAAAAAAGAAAGAGATGAAATCTTGATGTCAAGGTGAAGAGAAGGAACAAGAGGGTGCAAGAGTGGAGACCCTGAAAGTATCTTGCAAATGAAGGGCAAAGAGGCAGGTACAGAGGCTAGAGGGAAAAAGAAAGTGATAAGTCTCTGTCAGTGACAGAGTAGTGGAAGAATGAAAAACAAGCAAGAAAAAGAGACCTTGCCAGTCTTCACATCAGCATTGGGAAGATCTTGCAATTGAAGAAACAAGAGGCAGGAGAAAGACTGTAGGGACGAGTCAACGTTTACACATAAGAAATCTGCACTACAGGCAAGAGGAAGAAGCAGACCAGGGATGCCATTCGGTGAATAGCTATTGTTCTGCTGCAAACTGGCAGAAAGATAACAGCCCCTGCCAAAACTGCAATACACAATTTCACATCACCCCACTGCTAGTGATCCTGGCCCCAGAGGCAGAACACAGGAATGGACCTCCTCCTTTGGCACAGGAGAGAAGAACTGATCCTATTTATCTGTAAGGCAGCTCTGAAGCACTTGGCAACCACTTTTTTTTATTACAGTTGCCCTGGCCAAGTCTTTGGCCACCTAATCTACCACCGAACATGCTTCTGACTGACTGCAGGTCAGTTGGATGGATTTCTTAATTTAAGGACACTTTGTTTCCAGGGCTGTCTTCAGTCCAAAACTTGCCTTTCTTCAGGTAAATAAGTTTACCATGCGACACTGACTTTCCCTTTGTTACCATTTCTGATTTAACCAAACAGCTTCTTTTCCTACTTTGCTTGAATGGTCTCTAAACCATTCCTCTAGGTGCTAAATCTACCTGTCCCAAACTATGTTTAATCGCATACAATGTATGAATTACTGTAATTGAGCACTTAGCAAATGACCTATACTGAGTTTCATTTACTATTGAAATACAGAAATTTGTTATTCTTTTATGCTGCTCTTTTCAGAAGAGATGTTGAAGATGTCTTCAAAGTATTGCCTTAAGAGTAACACCAGTTATTCACTGACTATGAGCCTGTGAAATCTTTTCCTTTGTCCAGCTTGATCTAAAATCCAGATGTTTCCCACAGAGCATCTGCCTGGTCATCCTCTTTTGGCTTTCCTTCCTCCACCCTGCAAGGACATCACATCACTTAATCTCTACCAACTGCACCAAGATCCTGCGGCCTGTTCTGTCTTTGGAAGATTTCCAAATCTTTCAGAAAGCAGATTGCAGTGTACCACTAATTGCAGTTAAAAAGAGTAGATGGCTCAAGTAGCTGTTATTTATCCATTTGACATTCTTAAACATACGCTTGGAATACCTACAGAGTTTCATCAAAGCTTCAGTTAAGTCTAAACTTGCACTTAGTTTTTTTATCCCTGCAATTTGCAGGTCTGCCTTGTGGTTTCTTTTATTGCCAATAATTAAGCAGTTCAAGGTAGATTATTTCCCTCATGAATATGTACATTGCAGTAAGCAAGTATGCTCTGGGAAAGCTGCACTGCAAACCCTTTCCACTTTTTGTCTCTTCATGTAAATTCCAAGCACATGCCCAGAAACCAGGTACCTTGTTCCTCACTGCCATGTGCTAACCCACTGATGTAAAGGAAAAGAAGGAATGTGGTTTCTCAGAGACCTGCAGAATCACTGAGGCTGGTAGGGATTGATGAGGATCATCTAGTTCAACCTCTGCTCAAAGTGGGGTCAGACAGAGCAATTTGCCCAAGGACACATCGAGACAGGTTTGAATAGCTGGAAGGATTGATAGTCCACAGCCTCTCCAGGCTCTCAGTGACAGTTTTCAGACATCCTCATTGTGAAGTGCAAAACCTACTGTGGACCATCCCTGCCCTCCCCTGTCACTCGTATGATGTTTTTGCCCCACTTGGTCAGTCAGGTCCTGTTCTCTTTGCAGCCATCTTTGATCCCCAAAGAAGATCCCATAGTCACAAAAGCCAGATACTTGTTGTTGACACCAGGTGTGCAAGTAGTTGCTGACCTACAGGGTCTGTCTACTCCTTCTCTAGCCCTCCTCCTAAAGGAGAAAACCACCTGGGCCATGTGTCCTCAACCATGACCTGTGAAACCATGTAGCCATACTTGATGTGCTCCAGGTTTCCTTGACTGTATCATTGGTGCTCAAGTGGGTAATAGCCCAAGAGCTGGACAGGCCTAAGCAGTTTGTCTACAACATCCCAGATCCAGGACACTGGTAAGCAGAAAACATGCCTAGACAGCAGGTAAGGTTCACAGATGTGGACTCCATCCCCCACAGGAGGAAGTCACCGGCCAATATCAGCCTTCCTTCTTGAGCTCACATGCTTCATTGGACAGAGGTCCAAGGGAACTGAAGCTATTCTGTAGTTGCAGATGTGCAGGTGGAACAGGAGCCTTCCTCCTGAGGCCAGAAATCACCAGCTTCTGCCTTTGCCATCAGGGAAGTCTTCATTTCCCAACCTGATGAGCACAGACTGACAGCACATCCTTCAGTAGTACAGCTGGGGGGTCAGACTTTTATATCTTCAGTGTCTTGGAGAAGAACCAGCCAGTCTCTTTCTGGACCACTTCTGCATCTGGGAGCTCTGGCCAGTATAGCCAGCAGCTATATAGGCTTCTCCACAGCACCTGCTAAAAGGGTGCTTGATCTTCCTTAACTGGGAGTCAGATGGAATAAAACACAAGCTCAAAGCACCTTCTGACCAGGAATAGCTGGCAGAGCTCATTAGAAGCTGCTAGAGTCTGCTGGAAGACAGGCCTCCTGTAGCTATCCTTTCCCAACTGCAGCCAGCACCCTGAACATCCTCAAAGAGCTCCTAAGAGTCCTCCAACAGCCCCAGAATCTCCCAGGACATCTCAAAGGAAAGCACAGAAACTGCTCATCTGTTGCCTGCCTCTTTTATCTGCGCTCACCTCATGAGTTTACTGCAGTCCTAGTGAACACCGTCAACCACAGCAGCTTCTGTTCAAAGCATCCTTTTTTTTTGGTGGAAGTACAGAGAAGAGTACAACTTTACAAATAAACAACACACATGCTACCAAGTGGAACTTCTTAGGTTGCAATGAGATAGAGTTACTAAATCCTAGCCCACCACTGGCCCAAACAATGTAAATTGACATTTAAAGGGAAATACTGCAAATCTCTACACTTCTTTTACATTATCCATTGATGCCTTGATTTTCCAGTGTAACCAACAGCTGTAATGATTCTTTATGGAAAAATAAAATGGAAATATTTTAATGATTTTTTGAAAGGCAATGAGAGAAACAGCAAAACAATAATAAGTTTGCAATTTGGAAACTATTTAAAACCCAGCTCTGAAATGCAAACTGTCAAACATTAAGGGAGCACTATCAGTGAGGCATTAAATAAACTCTGCAAATAAGGTACTGATTCAAAACTGCACTAGAGAGGACAGTATCCGAACTTCTCATGAAATACATAATGCTGGCAGATAGACAACTGATTTCTGTTCTTTAATGCCGACATAAGGTAAGATACTTTACCAAGATTTATTTGGAAGAAAGGACTCGTAGTTGTTCTTGTAGCAATAGCTGTTATTCTTCAAGGACTATAGGAAAAAGTAGAGATAAAAGCATTGCAGTGCTCCATTTATGATTTTTTTTTCAGGAAGTGCAGGAACATCTAATTCTCATCCCTTGGTCTTCCCATTTATAAAAGTAAAAGTAATTCTAAGGGTACTGGTTGCCTATGACTTCTTTTTCATGTGGTTGATTGATTCAACATCAGCTGGTTTTGAGAAGAAGAGGCTAAGGGAGAATCTAATCTCAGCCTGCTGCTACCCAAAGGGTAGTTGTCAAGACGATGGAGACAAAAGTTTCTCTATCATGGGCACATGGCCCCAAGTTGGAGGTTCAGACTGGACATCAGGAAAAGACTCTTCACGTGCAAAATTTTGCCCTGATGTAGTTTGGTGCTTTGAACAGGAGGCTGGACTGGAGACCTCCAGCAGTCCCTTGCAAGGGACATTTCTACCTTCTATGATATGGGCTTGGTGGTGCCTGCAAAGGTTAGTGCCCAGACCGCGGTCTGCTTGTTAGAGCCTTTCCCTTATTTAAAGTCTTTCTCCTCTCCCCCAGAATTCACAGATTTGACGGAATTTCATTGTTACTGAGCTCTCTACCTCTTTATCAAATTGCATAAAAAAATATTGAACAAATTCAAAAGATGTTGGGTGAGACAGAGGGAGAAAATAGAGACAGAAAGACAGAGATGCAAACACACTCATTTTTCTCCTTCTTTCCAGAGAGGACTGATCACACACTTTTATTTTTTGTTTTGCTCCCACAAAGTTATGCCATAGGGCAAACTGCCACAGGCCAGTGCATGTGGGAATTTTTGTCCTGTTCAGTCTGTCCTTAACACAGAGATACGAAGGCACAAAACCGTCATTCATCTTCCTAACGCATGTATGGTCCTACTCTCCAGCACACCCCTTTTCCTGAGGCCCACGGTGCCAGCTCTACCAGACATAATCTCAGACGAGGCAGACAACTGCTCTGACCTGGTATTGTAATTCCTGAGTTCTGGCTCCCTTGTAGCATTCATGTCCACGACCTGATTTGCAAATCCAGCTGAGGATATAGGCCAGGACAGAGCAGATGGAACAGCATGTTACGACCTCTGAGTGGTATTTCTCCTAATGTATTGACTGAGCTGAGAAAGCGAGTTACAACGTCGGGCTCTCCAAGATGCTAAAGCAGAAATCAAAGTTAGCATATAAAAATGCTGAGTGAAAGATGTTCCTGTGCATCACGAATACCAGCATTGTCAGCCAGTGAGTTCAGCAGGAAACATCTAGCTGCCCATGTTGGGAAGCTGTTGAGGAGAGAATCTGGAGGTCTTACTTAATACTTCACATATTTAATTGGTCTTTTCCACACTTAACGATAAACACAACGTGCGCCCACACAGTGCATGAACTGATGTCTGAAATACCAGCCATTACATCCACTGGGCTGAGAAAAGATAATTTTGGCTTGCTTGGAAGAGATTAACTGTCCATTCTACGCTCCCAGGCAGGGATGCTGGCCCAGTCGCTAAGGAAAAGAAGACATACAGGACTCCAGTGAGTCTTTTGAGTTCTGACTCTATCTATCATAAAATGTCTTTTATTTACCACCACCTGTCACCAAAACCTCCCCAAACCTTCCATATAAAATTAATAGCAAAAGTCCTTAGGGCTTCTTGACAGCATCCTCCATCTTGATAACAACCCAAAATAAGAAAGCGCTTTTTGATCTTTCTTTGTTTTGCCATTTGACAAGGTTGGTTTTTTTTCTGCTTGGAAAGCGAGAGCAGCAGCACTGTGAATGCCATTCATATAATTTCCTTTTTTGAAAGAAGTGCAGCATTGTTTCTTACTGATGGTCCAGGCTTGGGTACACGTCATCTGCTCACGGGCTTGTTCCAGAGGCAGTTCTCTACTCTCACAAATTCCGCACCCGGAGCTGAGCATGTCCAGAGCTTTCTGATCCACCTTACTCCTTCCATTTACAGTGGGGAGAATCATAGAATCATAGAATGTGTTGGGTTGGAAGGGACCTTTAAAGGTCATCTAGTCCAACCCCCCTGCAGTCAGCAGGGACATCTTCAACTAGATCAGGTTGCTCAGAGCCTCATCCAGCCCGGCCTTGAATGTCTCCAGGGATGGGGCCTCCACCACCAATCTGGGCAACCTGGGCCAGTGTCTCACCATCCTCATTGTAAACAACTTCTTCCTAATGTCTAATCTAAACTTGCCCTGCTCTAGTTTAAAACCATTGCCCCTCGCCCTATCACTACATGCCCTTGCAAACAGCCCCTACCCAGCTTTCTTGTAGGCCGCCTCCAGGTACTGCAAGGACACTATGAGGTCTCCCTGTAGCCTTCTCTTCTCCAGGCTGAACAACCCCAACTCTCTCAGACTCCAGAAGGAGTCTTGGTACGTTACCTCATTAAAAAACGGGTAGATCTTTTGTGCCTATCTGAAGCAACGTGAGACTGAGAGGCTGACGGCATTCATCTTCTTGATCTGGGAGGTCCCACTCAAGAACAAAAAAAAAATCTGATGATGATTCCCCCGGATTTAGCAGAAGCTCAGGGACTAGCTCAGATGTAGCCACCCAACATCAGGCCAAGTGAATTTCAATCTAAACATTGCTTAATTCTTGGGCAGAGCAATCAGGTCCTCTCTGACAGATAACAACAGTACTTCGCTCATATTCTTTAAGCCTCAGAGTATTAGTCAGCCAAAACCCACTGAGCCATTAGAAAAGCCACCCACTGACTTCCCAATTTTATTTTTTTTTTAAATCAAGAGGCTAAAATCATCTTTGTCAGAGATATGCAAGAGAATTGTGTAATACAGGCTTTCTTCTACAATTTTCTTAGCTTTTCCTACACTTCTGAGCTGAAGCATCCTCATTTCCCCCCTTTCCATTATTCTTTGTCTCCTGCTCTTATTTGCACAAGTTTTTTTTATTCACCCACGAAATTCATTAGGCATTATTGTACACAATTCTAAGCACCGTATACCAGATAAAGCAGGGGTAAAAAAAAAAAAAAAAACAAACGAAAAGAACAAGGAACAGTGAGCACAATGGATCCACATGGGACAACTAAAATCCATCTGTAATTATTATTAGTGCTAAAATTTTATGGCGACAATGAGTTAAAACCAAAATACAGCTATAAAAGCAAAACTATGCAAAAGCATCTTGATAACAAGCAACTATATTAAAAATATAAAAAGTAACAGTGAACACATGACCCCTGACATATAGGTTCAACGGAATCACCATATTAGCTAAACGCAATCCTACCTGGCCTTTTTTTTTCAACACTGCACTGTTCATTGCACTTCTCCTATTTTAAGATTCCTCTCGGAATTTTCCCATTGTGCACGACTTCAAATCCTTGCCCAAAATATGCAGGGGCACTGGAGAAACCACCATTACTTTCTATTTTCTCCTCATATTTTTTTTTCCCCTAAATTTTACCTTAAAGTAAACCAGATTTTCATGCTCCTCCATAGCTATTAAATAAGGAAATCAGAGCCAAGCAATACGCACACTTTCATCCCTTTGGGTCCCCAGCTGTTTCAACAGCCTTCTTCAGTTATAAAGTACAAGAACTTACTTCCATTCCTAAATTCGGGGCTGCATTCAGTATAATCTGCTCCCGGTAGCTAATTTAGGTATCATGACTGCTTTTCTCCACTGACAGTGCAGACAGCCGGGTCTGGCAGCGCTGGATTGTAGGTGGCCTGAATCACTGATCACTTTCTCAAATTCGGATGCTAAAGATAGGCTTCTGTAGAAAAACAGTCTGAATATGGCCCCGCATCTCTGCTAATCCTTCTCCTGTGATTTGTTTGCCCAGCTCTGAACCTCGCAAAATCTCATCAAAGATGCTGCAAGAAATGCTCATCTCTTCAGTCTCTCTTTCCTGGAACCCGTTCCATAACCATGTCTCTGCTTCACAATTTCTATCCCTCTTTATTAGTACTTCCCTTAATTTGCATTATGTAATCCTGATTTGGGAATAATTTGTAGATCCTGTTTATATTCTGCTTGATACGATTTACAGACTACTGCTTAGAATAGGGCTGGTGTTGCACTAAGTATTACTGACCGTGTAAACCAAGCGACAAATATGCTCTCTTATTCAAGCCATGGTCTCAACTTGCCTAAGACCTTTTTTTATTTTCTTTTAGCACCTCTTCAAACTTTTCTGGTTTAGTTGAGTTCACTATTAATCATTTGTCTGCGTTCTATTTACCGGGCTTCGCTGCAGTCAAAGCAAATGTAGTCGGCCGACTGACATGAAATTCCGTCTGAAATACAAACAGCTGTGAGAATTTTAGCATTTGATACTGCCAGACTCTATTCTAAATAGTAATCCTTATTTATAAAAAGGGTCACCTTTGAATGAGCAGCGACAATGCTGATAAGAATCTGCAGGACTGAACCTTATAAATGTAATTTTTTGCAGGTTATTTAGAGAGAACAAAACAAGCAGACAATCAGATTTAGACATCTGTTTTAAAGGCAACTCTGCAATTTGTCTGGAGACCAAAACAGATTATTAGCAGGAAATGGAGTTTTCTTAATATTGAATCTGATCCTGCCCTACTGAAGATCAATGGAATTTTGTCCCAGACTTTCATGGGAGAGGGACTTAACACATTTACGCTCCCAAAGACCCGGTAGCACAGAGCTCCAGCAACTGTCAAAGAGAAAGCTCCAGTTGGATAAACCTTAAATTTCAAGATAAAAGCATTCACACTGGAGAAAGGCAGAGAAACAGGGGAAGATTCAAATGTCGAATTTGAGTAGCATTGCTGAATGCACCAGCGGAAATGCATCACCTTCCTGCATGATCCGCAAAGTATGAAAACTAAGGGAAAGCAAAGAAAATCCAAAAGATTTAGGACCACAAGAGTGTAGTTCCATGCAGAAATGTTCACATGGAAAGAGCTGGTGCTTCTGTTAGTGATGCTATTTTCATTTTAGTGTCTTCAAGCAAAAATATCAGAATATTTTACCAACGTCAATTAAGACTCAGAATGCTTCTGGGACGCACGTCCTTATTACACCCATTTTTACAGATTACAATGACACAGAGTTTGACTCATTAAAGGCCAGAAAATGAGTCAGCAAAGAAAAAGAACCCAAAAGCCCCAATCATCCATCGTCTGCGATAACCACTAAATAACCTCTCTCTCCTCCGTCATTAGTCAGCCTTGGGAATAAAGTCACTTATCTGAAACATAAAACTCTTCCATACTTGATGTTTGCCTTTTTTGTATGTTTGTTTTTCACTATGATTGCCTCCTAACGTTTCCCAGCCTCACACACAGACTGATGCACTTAATTTTGACAGACACAAAATCCCTCTCAAATCTGCTGCAGTGTTTATACTGGGATGTATAAAAATGACTTTGCGAAACGGAGTCTCAAAATAGAAAATGAGATTAAAAATATTTTGCACATGAAGATTTCTTTAGGCTACGAGCGAAAGAGAAGAATATTGCAAACCTTATTCTATTTCTCTCAATCGCCTAAAGGGGCCCCTACAGCAGAACTATTATCTTTAATCTTATGTTCTCTTTTCAGCATGTATTTTATTTTCTTCTCTCTGCTAACAGTGCCCTGGCCTCTTAATAGTTCCTGAGTTCACCTGCTAAAAAGATACTCCAGGATAAGACTTCTCTGTATTAGATTGGCAAAGGTTTAGAAACAGCTTGGGTTCTCTCTGTGCTAACAAACACTTAGTGGTAAATGCCTTCTGAAAGGGAGTATTGCAGCAGTGATTTGGTCAGTGTATGAGCCAGTTTGCTTAACAGGCATCAACCTCCCCGGCCTGCCAGTATTACAGCAAAATAGAATCATTTTCCTAAATGGTTTCATTAACGGGACATTGTGTGGCTGAATAGGAGATATTGAATGAAAATGGACAAAGTGAATTTTTAGTCATGCCAAACCAGTCTGTGGCATCAGTCACAAAGGTTTCACCGAAAAAAAAAAAAAAAGCCTCTATCGCTTTATTCGGAGATGAACACATTTGCAATGATTCTGAAAGATTCGCTGCCACAGCCACTGTGGCTATACAGTGCTCATCAGCCATGATCGAGCCAATTTATCAGAAGAACCCAGGATGAGTTATTGTCTGACAACGCCAAGACTTACATTCGCTGCAGAAAATCATAATCACCCGTTGCTTCAAACAATTCCAGTTGAACTGCCTCCCCAACTTATTCATCCCATACAAAGCCATGATAGGAATATCAAGAAGGAGGAGTGAGACACAGAGAGCAATGGCAGTCCCTCCTCGAAGGGGTGTCACACCAGGCAGCTTGGAAGGAAACAAGAAGTTCTGCATTTTAACGACAACCAGGAAGAAGAGGGCCAGAAGAGCATCATGTGAGACAGCTATTGCTATTTTTGACGTTCAATGAAGCTGGAGCAGAGACTGAGTCTTCCACCCTGAAGTCCACATTTGAATTTCTGGAAGACTGAAACAAATATCACTAATGTCTTCAGGCTGGTAATAGCATGGTTGAGTGACAAAAAGATCTGATAATCTGTCCTTAATTTCTAATGAATCTATATGTTCATTTCCACACAGGAGAGTTCTTTAATCGGATACAATATACTTCTTCCTCATACTGTACAGAGGCACCTACACCTATGGCATGATACGGTACTAACATAATCATTCCCATCAACAGGATTCATCTCTCAAACTGCATCTGTGTAAAAGCAAGATCCTCTCTAAGTTCATGCAGATAAATAAGCTTCCAAAGGCGTCTCCGTTCCACCTACCTTGGGCAGTTCTTGTAGGATGGGAAGAATTGCCCTGGGGCTACTCATCTTCTTCCACTGATGGTGGACAGAGCATCGACTTTCAGGCAATTCAAATTAAGGGAGATAAATATCACCTATACTATACAACAGAGATAATTATGCACTGACTCCTACAGCCAAAACTTTACAGTAATTCACTGGGATGCCTTTTTATTGTTACCAATATTTTGAAGGCACATTTCTAATGCCAAATCCATTTTCAGATAGCATGGGCATAAAAACAGTTGAGAAACATGTAGGTGTTGCGAGTGTAGGTGGGGTTTCTGTAATTCATCTTGGTTCACATCCACTCTAAAGATAAATATCAACGCACGGCGATACTACTGCAAGTTGTTTATCTCGCTGCTGATTTATGGCCTACTGGTCATTAAGAGAAATCAATAACATGAATTTAGACTTCCGTGTAAGTAGTAAGCAATGCAAAAATACAATGAGGACAAGCAGATATTAACTTTCAATGGTCTAGGGAAAATTAATAGTTTAGTAAATGTATGATGCTATGCACAAAATCCTTTAATAAAAAAGGAATAAAGAAAGAAACAATGAAAGCGAGCAAGAAAGAAGGAAAGAAAAAAGGTTGCCTCCTTTCCCTGAACTCTCAGCCACCTTTCCTTCCAGCTTTCTCTACATTACCGATCCAACATGCATCTCTGTCAAGCCAGCCTACGTGGCCACACTGTCCTCCAAGCTGGGGCATGAAACAAAACTGAGAGACCAATAAATCATGGTACAAAAGGGAGACTCAAAGACCTTCCTCATTTGATTTCCTAGTGCCTTTTTGTTTGGTTGGGGTTTTTTTTTGGCCTTACGTGATGCTTCTTGCAAAGGCTTTTGGCAGATCAAAAAAGCTTATACACAAAGACAATTAATCCTCATCCTCCTTACTGTGACCTGTGCTAACCAACTAAATTTAAAATATCTTTTTTTATGAAAATCATTGGATCAAACCCTGAGATTAGAAAGTGACTGAACTTTCAAGGAGTTCACCCATAGTGAATGTCCCTGACCTTAAGGGTCTCAGGATATGAAATATATATCTATTGATGGAATCTATTCATTGCATACACTGATTGAACCTTCCAATTGATGTTGTGTGGATGGCTTTTCTGTAGGTTTGATTCTGGTGTTACTTGCAAAACTAATATATTTATGGAACTTCTTTACATCTGTGTAGTTACTGAATTAACAGAGCTGAATCAAGCCAGTCATTCACTGTGTCTGCCTATATAGAGACCAAATTTGATAACAGACTGTGCTGTTAGCAACAGGATGAGTGTTTCAAGGTGGATATATTATGGGGGAAAAAAAACCCCAAATGAACTGACAAGTGACTACAGCATAGTCGGGGTGGAAGAAGGACTGACCTTAAAAAAGAGGATGTAAGTACGCAAGGCAGGAAGCTTTAGATACACACAGGGCATATTCATACGGTATAGAAATATAATATCTTATGAAAATAAAATTTAAAAAAAGGTATATCCTACCAGTGTTTCACTCCTGTTCTTAACAGATCATGATCAATGCTAAAAAAAACACCAGAAAAAAAGGTTTCTCATTCTGTCACTTCCACAGAAAACCTTTCAGTGCAGTCTCTTTGCTGAGATGACAGTCACATCTATAGAAGACTTAAATCTCCAAGGTTTTCAAGACTACAATTTTAACCAAGGCTAAATTTCTTAACCGCCATGGCAATGGCAAATCATTGCCACCATGGCAAACCCCAAATTTATCTCTGGAAAAATATTCAGAACTTTCTGCTTTGAGGTTTTTTTTTTTTCTATATGTCCAAATGAGTTGTTGAGGGGCTGGTCAGAGTAGACGGTACAATGCTCCTTAGTCCCAGTCCTGCACCGCCAAATTTTATATTCAAATTACTCCAGCCTGCACGCTGGAAGTGAGAGTAGAGTCAGACAGAAAAATCTCAGTGAAAACAAACTCAAAAGTGCGTGATATTTGCAGAAAAACAACAATTTAACAAACACACCCACGGTTCTGAGGCAATTTCACACATAGCTTTCCAGGATTCAGGGGTCTCTATACTGTGTTTTATGCAACTGCAGCTGAATGCCTTTTGTTCAGTGTGAACGGCCCAATTTAGTTCATGTGAGTTAGTTTGCCTCCTACATCAATATCTGCCAATGTTTTAGCATAAAAAGAAATGAGGATATTAGGGCACAATTTTTTCAGATGGCATCTGGTTGGCTATTGTGAAAATACTAGGGCAGTTGTTCACATCCATTTTGCATTTAGTCTAAATTAGCCTTTTAGATTTAAAAATACTCTAGATTTCCCCTGTCTATCATTTTCTCCTTTGATACTATTTCTGAGCTGACGGAAATTTCAATCAGAATGCTGTTAACCTCCAACAAATTAAATATTGGGAGAGTATATTAAGCAGACCACAAAAGCTAAATAGATTTTAGTAGAGCTGTAAAAGGCAAGAAGCAAACTGGAATAAAAGATAGTTGGAAGAAAAGAAAAAGATTGATATGTGAGACCGAAGACTGATTTAAGTCCAGCACTCATTGGAAAAGACTGCAGGATCTAGACCTTGCAATGTAACAACAACAAAAAAAAAGGTAGTACTTAACATTAAAATAATAGCTTCCATTTCAACTTGTGTGGGCACAAGTAAATTTAAAAAATGTTATGCCTTCACACTGGTAAATTAGTGCACTTTGCCCACACACAGCTTTTTTAGAAGAAGACAGTGATCCAGAACACAATTTCCCTTTTGCAATGCCGAGTCACTGAGCCAGGTGTAAAGTTTTAAGGTTCTGGATTCTCAGCCCCGTGTTTAGACTCCAGAATTAAATGACAAAGAATCATAGAATCCTTTTGGTTCCCCCCTCCTTGGCACTGGTGAGGCCCCACCTCGAATACTGTGTTTCGAGGCTCCACCTCGAATACAGTTTTGGGCCTCGCACTGCAAGAAAAGACATTGAGGTGTTGGAGCGTGTCCAGAGAAGGGCAACGGAGCTGGTGAGGGGTCTGGAGAACAAGTCTGAAGAGGAGCGGCTGAGGGAGCTGGGGGTGTTCAGCCTGGAGAAGAGGAGGCTGAGGGGAGACCTTCTCGCCCTCTACAACTACCTGAAAGGAGGGTGTAGAGAGGTGGGGGTCGGTCTCTTCTCCCAAGTAACAAGTGATAAGACAACAGGAAATGGTTTAGATTTAATATTACAATAAACTTCTTCACTGAAAGCGTTGTGAAGCACTGGAACAGGCTGCCCAGGGAAGTGATTGAGTCACCAACCCTGGAGGTATTTTAAAGGATGTGTAAATGTGGCGCTGAGGGATATGGGTTAGTGGTGGAGTTGGCAGTGTTAGTCTTACAGTAGGACTTGATGATCTTAAAGGTCTCATAATCTTTTTTTCATTTTCTTAAACCCAACTTTAAAAATATCTACTAGCTCAGGGTGCCCTGTTTCATATTGTTACACATACAAAATTTCTGTGGTTTATTTGCTTTGAAATCCTTGCTCTGAACTCAAAGGCTGGCTGAGGCAGGGCTACAAAATACCAGAAAATAATTATTGACGTTCAGAGACTTTCCTGGTCCCAGCTGGGACAGAATAACATCAACGACAGTCTTTTCCATGGCACTTCACTATCTACCTTTCCATTTGTGGTCTGAATCTGTATGTAATGCACGTGATTTAAAGATAATTGAAAATCTGTATTCACAGAGAGATCACTGACAATCTGGTATCTTTTGCCAAAAAAATTTCAGAATATTTCAAACAGGTGAAACCCAATAAGGTGAGTTTTGAGGTCTAGCCAATATTTTCATTGACAATTTAAGATCTAGGGGGGAAAAGAAAATAAGTCTAAAAAATAAAGGAAAATTGATTCAAACCGAAAGGTGCTACTGATGATTTGGAGCACAGGAATTAAAATCCAATGGGATTTTGATAACTCAAACCAAAAATCAGTAAAATGCAATTCACTGAAGGTGTGGACAGAATACTAATCTTCAGCAAGAGAATGCAATTGTAAATATCCAAAAAAAATCCACCCAAAAAGCTGGCTTGGGGACCAGCAGCTCAGGGAAGCCTCTCATCTAGCAGCTTGGCTAACCAGGCACGAGTGGCTTCTATAGCGAAATACCCAGATGTCCCTCCAAACTGCCCTAACGTATGCACGGAAGTCCAGGAGGACATCGCTCCGTTACACGCAGCATCGCTGGCACTTCGGCACCAACACCAGCTTTGGGTTTGGACCACACTTCGAGCACAGGGCAGTGGGAATAAATGGGCAGAAGGTGGTAACAAGAAAGGTAAGAGGCTTTTACCTCATCAAGAAAAAATCTGGATGGAGGGTGTTTATTTATGCCAGAAAATAGTGAGTGGGAAGCATGGTAACCAGCTCCTATGCAGAAAGGGACTGGAGACTTCAACAGGGCTCAAACATTCAACGGGAAACTTGTGTTTATTACATCTTGAATGTCTGTTTCAGGTAGATTGTATTTAAATCTTGAGTTCCCAGACAGACATAAATTCCCGTTCCTCATATAAATTTTTAATGTGCTTCCATTATTAAACCAAATTTTATTCCAAGGAGCTTCGCCTCTGAAATTAATCAAAAGATTTTTTTGCCATACTCCAGTTGAAGCAAACACAGAATTCCAGGAGCCTAACACAGAAACCAGACTTCTAAAAATAGACTCTGCGGAGCCTGATTTGCTGTAAGTCGAGTGGGTAGGTCACATATCACATCTCTCTCGGCTGATCAGCATCGGTCAGGTGTTGCTTGAAAGGCAGCCCAAGAGGGAAAGCAAATAGATTGGTTGAGCACAGAGCACAGAAACACGCACTGATATGACAAGAGATAGCAGAAACTCCACGGAATAGGGTGATATCTCTATACATTTGGAAACAGAGTTTGAGGTTGGTCTTGGTTTGGTTTTTTTCCATGCCTGTTTATCACTCTGCATCCAAATGCTAAAAATAAAACTTGTTAGTTATGAGTAAGTGGGAGTCAGATCTCCATCCAAAACAAAAATATACCCTAAAACATCTCTCTTGGTCTTCCCAATTTGGGCAAATTAATTCCTGTCAACAGCACAGATATTTTGCACGAGCAAAAAATAACAGGAGCCATAGCCGGGAACATAAAACCTAGTGGGCCGTGCTTAAGGTGTTGCCTCCGTGCTGGAGGCAGGGCGCAGCAGAAAATCAAGCAAGGGGCTCTCTGGTTTCGGAGACCCAGCATCGAGGCAGAAATGTGCAGCACAGCGGCATACAGATGCTTCGGCATGAGTCAATGAAGGGATGATGATCTAGGGGAGGTAACAGCGGGGCACAAAAGGTGTTTGCAGATACAGGGTGATCGTTCACCTGTTCCCCCAGGCTGTTTGTGGGGTTATACAGACCCACTGCTCACAGTTGAGAGTCTCATGCTATGTTTTTTGGTTGAAAACTGGTTTAAAAATGCCATCCCAATCGTCTTCCGCAATGCCTGTGACAAATAGTGCAGAAATACCCAAATAAAGAGGAAGATACCTTTTGTGAGATCATCCCTCTCCCTGAGAGAAGGAATTCAGTCCGAAAATCAATCTTTTCGTTAATTATTTGTATTAATAGAAATTGCTGACACGTGAAACAATTTACTTGGCTTCCTAATATATTACTCTCAGGTGACAGCCTTCAGCCCGGTGCCCAGAACACCTCAAAGTATTCAAAGAGGGGGTCAGATGCTACTTTTGGGGACCCGTCCCCAAGGCTACGGGGATGCGGCAGCTCCAGGCACCTGGCATTCAACCACAGGGCTGCACTTGCTGCTCTCACATCCTTTTCCTTCAACCACACATTCAAAAAGGGCAGAGTCATCCTTCCACACGTGACTTCAGAAACGGAGTGGGGGGGGGAAGAGAACACTCACAACCCTCACATTGAAGGTTTGTCCCACAACTGCTCTTTCGTGAGATCAAGAGTAAAAGGGAGAGTAAAAATGTCCATGGATGCTACTCTAATCTTACATCAGGAATACGTAACACCCTCTGTCTGACTCCATTTTGGCTAGACGAGGCTGGCTTTCCTCAACGTATGAGACAGTATAAGAGTTCGATCACGTGCCTGGTTCAGTTCCAGCTTCAATCCAAAGTTGCTCTTGACACAAAAGCAGAAAAAACTTGGCAACGTCGTCTCCCAAGCTTGGGTTCAGTCCCGAGCAAAATTCCAAATGAAACACAAGGTCCCAAATCTGCATGGAGCAAATCAAATGAAATGCTGGCACTGATGCTGGCAACACAAACTGCCAAGTTCTGCTGATATCCACACGGTGCTTTTCTTTCAGCTGCCCACAAAGAACTAATACTGCCTTGTGTGGGCTATTTGCCCAATAATTGGTACCTAAAACCAACGACAGGGATGTCAAGGAAAGGAAAACCAATGTCAGTTGTTCTCGTGGTAGATTCGTCCGTGGGCCATCGCCCCCTCAAGCCACTGCTCACGGAAGAGGTCAGAGCAAACCTGCACTGGGCAGCGCTGAAAACACAATAAAGAGAATCGCAGAATCATAGAATGGTAGGGGTTGGAAGGGAACTCTGGAGATCACCTAGTCCAACCCAAAACCAAAAGGAAAATTTCAGGCATGACTAAATAGTTGATCACATCAAAGGAAACGTTAATTTTAGCTCGTGAGGATGGGAGTGATCGCTTCTCATATTGTCTCTATGTATGACACGGGACTGGGGACTAATCTTTCCTGAACACTTTCTGCATGATTGGGCTAAAATCACTTAAACCGTGGCATCCTTCCTCACAACGAGTAGGACGGTTATGCACAGCGTGGTTATGCAGAGGTTGAAACAATGCTCCGAGTGAGTAAGGATGTCAGAATTGCCTCTTGACACTTTCTGTGATTCAGCCCTTGCTCCTCCCCGAGACGTGAGGCAGGACTGGTACCCACTGAAGTCAAAACAGCCTCTTGCATGGCTAAGCACCGCAAAATCATTGCACGGGTGATGCCGTACAGCCGCTAAATAAACCTATGACAAGTTTTTTCCTCAAATACACATGCATTTTCATTAGTCTAAACTAAATGGTGACCAGAGGACGGAGTCAGACCTCTGCGGACAAGTGCTCAGGAGGACGATGCTGTCAGTGCACTGGCTTACAGATTGCGAGGAAATTTTTCATTCTCTCGAAGAGGGCAGAGAATCAATAGCTCATTTTTCATGTTACAGTTATTATGCCCAGAGTTCCACTGGTATTGTGTTATATACAGCCTCTATAGCAACGGCTTAGATACCTCGCTCCTGTTTGCTCTGTCAGTGGCAATAATTGCAAAAATCCCCAGGGCTCAGAAGTGTTTAGCTCCAATTGGGAAACAATAGTGGACCCAGTAAAAGTAAAATAATAGCCAAAGAGAGCACCACATAAATACGAAAACAACTGCAGCACAACACCTTTCCAGTTCCATTAGAGTGATTACCCCAGTGGCAACCCAGCTCCTCAAAAAAGCATGTGGTAAACGGTTGCTTTTTTATTAAAAGTGCCTTTCACTGTCCACAAGAATTGCTCCTGAGCATTGTAGCAACATTACAACACTGCACACATCGCTGAGACTCAGCTTGTAGACATCCCCCCTTCCTTGAGTAGCAGGTTTGGAAAAGCTGATGAGGGTTTGGAGCATGACTCTCCCCTCTCGGGACCACCTTCGAGCCAGGGCAGGAAAAATTCATCTCTGTATCACAATTTTCAACTTCTATCAATCTCTGAGTGCAAAATGTGAGTACAGAGCTGGGGGCCGAGAGGAGGGAACGGAAACAGGCTGGGATAAACTTGATGATGCCCTCTACCTTAAACACGTTTCTGTCTACCTGAAGTAAAGCAGAGGACTTGCGCTTTGCTCAGGGAAGGCTTGTGAATATAACTCTTGTGTTTGCAAGTGTAAAATTTGGCTCTGAAATGTATGGTCATTATATGGAATGGTACAGTATCAGCATAAATATTAAAAATAATAGTAGGAATACTAATGGGGAATACAGAGCTATAGTAAAAAGCAATAACTGATGGCCAGTGGCTGCAGGAATAAATACTGACCAGTGATATACACCAAGCTATGGATCCCCCAGACAACAGTATGCAACAGAAAACTCATTTTTTCAGTTTGCAAGAAGCCAGAACCTCAGAACTGGCAGCTAAGGAAGCATACAGCAACAGCAGAGGCAAAAGCTGGCAGAAAATTAAATGCCCCCTGCAAAGGGTTTGTCTTTCAGATAAGTGAAATGGGGTGTTGGGTGTAAAACGGCTCTTTGGTAGCAAAGTCAAGCCAGGTTGAGAATCATAGAATCACAGAATCATAGAATCATAGATTGGTTTGGGTTGGAAGGGACCTTTAAAGGTCATCTAGTCTAACCCCCCTGCTATGAGCAGGGACATTTTCAACTAGATTGAGTTGCTCAGAGCCCTGTCCAAGCTGGCCTTCAATGTTTCCAGGGATGGGGCGTCTACCACCTCTCTGGGCAACCTGTAAAAAAATGAATTACGAAAGCTTGTGTCAAGAGCTGACTCTCAGTAGATCACAGTGAGGGAGCTCCTCTGCCATGTACAAAATCCTGACTCAGAATCAGGACACCTAGAACTTAGCGTCGGGTGCCCCACCAACATGCAGTACACAACAGGGTTTTGCATTTGTCCACCTTGGCAGGCAGCCAGCTATCGTGAGCCCACCGAGGTGCCATCAACACTGCGGTATTGCTATGCCTAGGCTGGATTCTGACTTAGATGCGTTTGGTCATGAGCCTGCAGATGATAGCCTCATGCCAGAGGCTCCTCAGCCAAGTGCCCACACCAGGAGTCTGAACCTGTGGTTCCTCTCCTACTGAACTGGACTGCTACTGCAACAACCCATCATCTCTAGGGTAAAACTATCCCAGCTAACCCAGCCAAACCCAGCTCATGTTCTCTATTAGTGGGTGAACAATCCAACGCTTGGTGAATTCTGCTTCACCACAAAGCCAAGATTGAAGGATCAAAAAAAGTGACGTCGGTATGAAAGCTTGGTCTCCACAAGCCAGTTATCCCTGTGCTAACTTTTCTGACTCCGCCTGCTTAAACCCCCAAAAGCCGGAAGGATCACGAGACCCCACTTTCATGGCCAGCATTCGTAGTGAAAATCGAAATCAAGAGAGCTTTTGCCCTTCTGCTCTGCGGGAGGTTTCCATCCTCCCTGAGCTCGCCTTGCGCTTTGAGAGGTGCACTGTCCCGCTCAACCTCCCCACATCTCACCGTCCCTAGAGCGGGTTGCTTCCAACATGCACCGGGTGCTTGGCACTAGAAGCAAGAACTCCCTGCCTGACTGGATAAGTGAAAAAAATTAACAGAATGAAGAAGGAGTTGAAGAAACACCACCTCCCAGCTTTATAGAATCATGGAATGGAGTCCTTCATGTTCAACCACTGATGGCCAACTTCTGTTTAGGGCTGATTTTTGGTACAGACTAGGACATAGATAGAGGAGAATCCTGTTAAAAGAGCTGCCCTGCAGAGACAATGGCAGGATATAATGAGAGAGTATATCCCTTTCCCTTCCATTTTCAACCTCTAGAAAAGTTCCTTTGAGAGCTTGTGTAGCAAATATAAGTTATTTGCTACACCCTAAATTAGCAACTGCAAAATTCTGAAATTTCCTATCTCTACAAAACATACATATTCATATATATTCTCATATATATCTGTAAGCGTAAAGAAAATAAGACTATTTTATTTTCACCCAGATAATGGAGCTAGACCTTACAAACCTTTCCAGTCTGAATGAAATTTGCCTGGTTGTGTTTGCAGGAATGAAGCAAACTGTTTCAATAAATTCCTCATAGAGCAGAAATGAAAAAAAACCACTGATGATTGAACTACAGAAAAAGAATGAGAAAGCTGGTTGGACTCTCATGTTCGTTTTCTCCTCACTACACAAGCAAAAGATCTATCAATAAAACTAAAGGATACAAATTGGTAGGATAAAGCAGCACACACAGACTCTAATTCAATTAACCTGCAGAACTCCCTGCCAAGAGTTTCAAATCAGGGCTGATTTTCATGTGAATTAATATAGTTTTCACCATACAACTCACTAGACTGAAAATGTCAGAGTAGTCTATGGCACCAGAGAGTAAACTGATGGTTGTCTTTGGTCAAAAAACCACAGCAATATTCTACCACCATTAAATGGTAATTGCCTTATATGTATTTTCCCTCTGCTACTAAGATTTAGCTTCAGCCATTGCAGGAGCGATATCAATTTGGTCCTGAAAAGATGTTTCTAGTATTTGCTTTATACGCAGTGACTTAAAAAGGGGCATGCATATAAATAAAGGGTATTAGAGAAAAGGTTTGCAGGCTCAGGAGCCGAGTGGCCAGGTTTGCCACCAGTCTGTGCTGAGGTGGTAACACGTATGCTCGACCAGGTTGTGCTGCTGCACTGGGTATGGCAGGCAGCGAAGGGGGCTGAAATGCCAAATTTCATTAAGATTCTCCAGCAGCTGCTGTAACAGGAATTAGCATGAGAAGCAGAGCACAAAGCTATCAGAAGAACGCTGCACAAGTGAATAGAAATTGAAGAAAAATGAGCTCCTTGTGAAATATTGCAATCACTTCTTTAAGCAATAAAGAGATGGTTTGTTAAATAATAGACTAGAACAACTCCAATAAAATAAAAACTGTCAAAGTACCCTTTTTAAAGTTGCTACACAAGCTTCCAATTTTGCTTTCATTACTAAACAGTAACAGATGATCAGATTTTATCATCATCTAGTCTGGACGATATCTTACCAGCATTTGAATACACGAGAAAATGAGAGAATACCGGAAGAAGAAAATTTAATATAATTACCGCTTTCTGAAAATAGCTTGTGCATAACATTCACTTAATATAGCTCAAATAAAGTGAGGAAGAAATCACGGATGGAGAAACTGTTTCCTATTTAAGACCAGATACAAACAGCTTGTCCTAAACATCTCTTTGGCACCCACTTCCCTTCGCTGTGTGTTGAACCAAATGAGCAAAAATAATTGTGCCAAAAGAAACCTCACGTTACTGTTCGACCAGGAGCCTCAGCCCTAATTAGCTCAGGGATGATCTGGCTTCACCGACTACAAACCTTGAGTTAGATGTATCCTTACCCCCAAACGGCGTTTCCTTCTCAGAAACAGAGTGAAAGGACTGAAACAGAGAAACAAAATTGGCACTAAATTGTGCCCCATTGCCATGTAGGTTGATGGGCTTAAATCTGCCCTGCCCCCGGCCAACAACATCTTCAAAACCACAGTCCATGGTCAGAAAATTCATCCTTCCTGCTCGCCCCAAGGCAGTCCCAATGTGATGTGCGGCAGCAGCCATTCCCTTGCACGATGGCCTCCCATGCAAGTAGGAGAAGAAAAAATTCCCAGTTTCCTGCAAAAGCTGTGCTGTGTCCCGTGTCCTGTGCCATCACCCCGGCTCCAACCCAGTCTCTGTGACCCCCTCAAGGGTATAAGAAACCATCTCTGGCCCGTTGAGATCTTCACCTGTTCTGACTTGTAGGAACATAAGTAATTTTTGAGATTTCTGTCGTATCTCAAATACTGTTGAATTCAACTACTGCCTTGAAAAATTACTGGGAAGGGGCATGTAGGCAGAGAACAAAGCAGATACTGATTTCCTTAGGAAATAAAGCTAAAAACTGTTTTCCTGCCTCTGTTGCCAGATGAAGTCCCCCTTCCTTAACCCCACGTGTCTCTAGCTCTCTCTACAGCAATCCTAACTCATACCCAAGCTAAAGAAACAAGCTGCAGCCTTAGTTACATCAATCATTAACATAACAGCTGCTGATAATGTAAGTGCACAACGTACACGTATCTGTTTGTCATTAGGACCACAAATATCCTTTGGCCCTTTTTTTAATTCTCAATCAGCAGAGAAACAAGTCACAGTTTGGAGGTAAAATTTACTACATTGGGGGCTTTCTTAAAGCCTTTTACCACTCATTACAGAACAGGTTTGTGCCCTCTTCTCAACTAGTCTTAACTCTGTTGGGCACAGAGTGAAAGGCAGAATGGAAAAAAATGAAACACCACATGGGTCACCATATCTGCTCAGGGAACCAATATTAGAGTCTACTCTCATTTATTTGATATTGGAAAGGTGCTCCACTCCAGCAAAGGCAGAATGACAGCTAGTGGCAGAGGTTAAACCTAGAGAAATTAGAATGGGAAATAAAAGATGAATCACAGGGGTGGCTGATTTTTAAAGGACATGGAAAAAATCAAAGAAAATTCTGGTATCCTTCTGAAAATCCTGCAGTCCAGAACTAACTGGGTTCAGTGCAGAAATTTAGAAATGAAGTAGTAGCATCTGTGATATTTAGGGACAGGATGACGATGGCAATTCTCCTTCAGACATTTCAGTTATCAGTTCTGTGAAAAGAAGGGAGTGAAGAGAAGGAGGACACCTTAAAGGGGAAAGCTGTTGTTCTGGTGAAAAACGCTGGGACCAGGTTCTGCAAAGAGATTCCACATGTATTTCTAGTATTTCCTTGATGTGTCTGGAAAATAGGAGACGACCAGTTGGAGACCTCCCTCTGCCTCAGCACATGATGCCAGTGATACTACTGAGCACACAGTGCCACAGCAGAACTCTGAAAATGGGCATTTGGTTTAGAGCTGTGCCACCAGTATACTGGGCAAACTGGTGGCTCACTCCGTGCTTTGGCTTCACCACCCATCAAGTATGAAGGATGACCCTGATGTCTTCTATTTATTACTTCAAGATCTATTGCTGAAAAATGTTCTACTAAAGTGATGTTATTGTTAACCCTGGAAATTTTTTTGTCAGTTAATTGTAAATCTTCAATACAAAAGACAACACATTCTTTTTTTCCAATAGGCTCACGCTATAGCAGGTATCTGCTTTAGAAATGAAATACCTTACTCAAGTGAAGGCAAAACCCTTTGAAGTGAGAACAAAAAGAGCACCTTTTTTTTGACTGCCAAATTCTTTCAATGGTTTTCTTTTACTTCTCTGCTGAAATCCGGAATTAAAAAAAAATCTAAATTCTGTATCTCCAGTTTTATCAATGGCAGCTTTGGATTTTTGCTTGAAAGGTTGCTTACTTGCCACCCACTGCTCCAAAGAGAACATAAAAGACTTCTGCTGCATTGACAATCTACATGTCAATTGTTAGGAATAAATTTCAGGGAAGGTTAGGTGGCACATAACTTACTGGGAACCACTCCGCAGGATTGCAGGCAAGGTTACAGTAATGTCCTCTCACAGGACAAATAACATATCCATTCACTATGAGCCAATCCTGTCATGTTACCTCAATTTAATCAGTCCTTTTATGATATAATATTCATGTGGAAATTGGGCTAAAAATACCCCCTGCCAAGGTGACTGAAGACATAAAATTGAAAACTTTATTTTGCATATTTTGAGATCAGGTTTTGTCCTGAAATACTGTAGCATATTAACTCAGTTTCATGTAGGGAAGAGAATGAAAGCAAGGGGAGGGAAGGAGAACGTGGGCCAAGAGCAATCGCCTCTCCATCAATGATTAACCAGCCCAGGCTACAGCTAACATGATCTTCCTCCACTCCTAAGCAGCAGAGCACTGTTATTTAGCACCTTGGATTGCCTTAAAACAATAAAAATTTAAAAGCTGAATGCTGGGCTGGGAGGCTGGAGCACAACTGCTCAGCAGCATCCACAAAAATATGGGCAGCCAAGTCAGTCCTTGAACTGGGTCCCGGGTGGGACCAGAGGTGGTCAGATGTGGCACACACACACTTGCCCACAGAATCACAGAATGGTAGGGGTTGGAAGAGACCTCTGGAGATCATCTAGTCCAACCCCCCTGACAGAGCAGGGTCACCCAGAGCAGGTTGCACAGGAACGCGTCCAGGTGTGTTTGAAATGTCTCCAGAGACGGAGACTCCACCACCTCTCTGGGCAGCCTGTGCCAGGGCTCTGCCACACTCAAAGGAAAGAAGTTCCTCCTCATGTTTAGGTGTAACTTCCGATGTTCAAGTTTGTGCCCATTACCTCTTGTCCTGTCCCCGGGCACCACTGAAAAGAGCCTGGCCCCATCCTCCTGACACCCACCCTTTAAGTATTTGTAAGCGTTGATAAAGTTCCTCCTCTCAGCCGTCTTTTTTCCAGACTGAAGAAACACGAATCCCTCAGTCTTTCTTCATAAGAGAGGTGTTCCAGTCCCCTAATCATCTTGGTAGCCCTTTGCTGTACCCTCTCCAGCAGTTCCCTGTCCTTCTTGAACCGGGGAGCCCAGAACTGGACACAGTACTCCACGTGCGGCCTCACCAAGGCAGAGTAGAGGGGGAGGATGACCTCCCTTGACCTGCTGGACACACTCTTCTTGATGCATCCCAGGATGCCATTGGCCTTCTTGGCCATAAGGGCACATTGTTGGCTCATGGTCATCCTGTTGTCCACCAGGACTCCCAGGTCTCTTTCCACCGAGTTGCCCTCCAGCAGGTCAGCCCCCAACCTGTCCTGGTGCGTGGGGTTATTCCTCCCCAGGTGCAGCACCCTACACTTGCCCTTGTTGAATTTCATAAGGTTTCTCTCCACCCAGGAGAAGACAATATCACTTGTGAGGATGGGCAAGGGGAGGAGGGTTTCCTCTACTGGTAATCCTTACTACACAGCAAAAGTCAGCTGTCTAGGGAAGTGTCGTTAGGAAGGAGAAAAAGTCATCTTGGTCTACTTGAAAAAGACATTTATAAAGGAAAGGGAGAAGCATTAACTTTGCGTATCAAAGCCACACGCAGCCATGGCATTACGTGCTCGCCGAGCTATTCCCCCAACAGGGCTCGTTCTCATCTTGCTCAGTTCACAAATCAAAACAAGGTATTTCATGTTGTTCAGCCTGCAACCTCTGCCTGGCTGCAACCACCGAAAGATCTGCTGGTGACCTTTCCCCACCGGCAACCCATCCTCATCTTCACGCCAAGGAGTCCAGAGACACAAGCGAGTTGGCGACTGCGTTGTTGACAGGGGAAGCGGAGTGAGCACACAGCTTGATCCTTCGCTCTCGTATTGGCTACGCCCTGCTGACAGTAATGAAAATTTGTATCTGTCAGTTTATTAAGTTGATCTCAGTGAAAAGAATCACAGGGGACCGAGGCTGCAATAAGGAGAGGGCAGTTCTCCAGACTGCAACCGCATGCTGAAGACATCCCCCTTCTTTTTTCCCCCAAAACCTTCAACTAAGCGCATATAACCTTTTAGCAATCAAACTCTTCTGAGGCTCAGCGCGCTCATCTTCCACAGGCATAACGATACATCAATATTATGCAGACCATGACCAGTATTGGCAGTTCCATACCAGTGGTTACGTGCAATTTTACGATGGTTTTTGAAAGGGCATTTTGTCTAGAATATGTGCAGCAGTACTTTTGACTTTTTGCAGCTGAACTGAAATAGATGAGGGGCAAGAATAAGCCCATTAGGACAAAACTGAATATCACATTGCATACAAAAAATTACAAGAATGATCCTTTTCTGCTTTTTTTTTAATGTAATAATTCTATTCTACTATGTAGCCATAAAAATCAGCAAAGAACATTCCAAATCAAGAAAAAAATTATATTAAGAATTGAACTTTCTCATTCCAAGACCCTGCTTGCTATAGCCATTTTCCTTCTCCATGAGTACAAAGAAATGATCTGACCACAGATAAAGAGTACAGCTACAGAACTTCAGCTTTTCACAAGTGGGTACAAGGGATGTTTCTCAGGGGTCAATATTGGAGCTGATACCGTTTTCCCATCTTCACTTGGCTGATCGGATGCCGTGTGTTCTCAGCAAGTTTGCAGATGACCTCAAATTCAGAAGGGAGAGCTGTCAAGACGCTGGAGGGTTTTGCCATTCAGAGGGACATCCAGAAGCTGGAAGAATGGACTGCCAGAAACTGTACAAGCAAAGTGTTACATTTGGGAAGCAACAACCTCAGTACAGGTGTCCAGGCAGCAACGACAGCTAAATGCATGCTGGATTGCTTTCCTGGGAGCGCAGTCTGCAAGTCAATTGGAAGTGATTGTTCCCCTCTACTCACCTGCCTCACCTGGGATACTATGTCCAGTTTTGGGACTCCCCCAGTACAAGAGAGATGTTGGCAAACTGGAATGAATTCACATGTCTGGGGGCTGGAGCACACGCTGTACTTGGAAAGACTAAACGAACTGGGAGAGGAGGCTCAGGGAGCTTCTTGCCATCAATATCCCTACCTAAAGGGAGCTTACAGAGAAGACAGGGACAGGTTTTCTCAGAGGTGCACATCAGAAGGACAAGAGGCACTGGTTACAAGTTGTAGTGGAGGAAACCTTGATCAGAGACATGGAAAAAAAACATCCATGCTAGGAGAAAGTGTGTACTCTCCATCCTTGGAGGTTTGCAAAACTTGCTGGAGGCAGCTCTGAGCAATCTGACCTGATGTTGAAGTCATGCTTCCTTTGAGCAGGGCATGGGATTACATGGCTTCCAGAAGGCCCTTCTGACCGAAAATTTGATATGATGCTCAATATCTAGGTCTGTACTCGTGCACTACTTCTTTTTGTGATGGCTGTTACAGGAAAAGGTAGGCAAAGGAGTCAGGTTTTCATCATGACTTTTCAAGCAGACAGAGAGACAGGGGTACAACCTACACTTGGCATTACTTATCCACATCTTTAAGCATTCCAGAAATGGAGGGATGGGAGGAAACCCAAAACCTACTGCTCGTTAGAGAAGAGATGAGGTAACCTCCCTTTTTCTTCTGGTTTTAGGAGAGAGAGTGTCTTCGGCTCCCGTGCAGCCAGGGGACCTCCGTATGACCAAAAGCAGCTGATTTGTTGTGACTCTGCTCCCTGTTTTCCCTCTGGGGGAATTGAGAAATAAAACACAGAGGGCAAGAGCAAGCACACAGAGAATTATAGACCTGCTGTTCTTCATAACAGCAACTGTGCCTCTATTTCACTGTGTCACGCTTAGATCACTTTGAAAACTGGCACCCCTGCTATGCATCCCACTGCACACTGTGAGCTCATCGTGTAGCAATATCACTTCAGTAGCCAAACGATTTTAGAAAATCACTCCTACTTTTCACGTTGAAAAAAACACAGATCAAAGAACAGGGTGTTTTCTAGGTAATGGTGACAGATTCCAGAACGCAAGGTTAGCGACAGAAGGCTCTGTGAAGAACAACACATCATAGACACAAACCTGACCACAAATACAAAGCGGTATGGCAGTTTTATTTATTTAGTCCAGATAATAATTTCACTGCAGGCTAAGCTGGGGAACAACGGCTCTAACTGTGCTACAGGTGAGCCTTCCTACATTGTACTTTTCAATGTAAGTAATTAAGCATGTGTTGATAAGTCAACAACCTTTTGACAAAGAGAAAGATTTACTCTAAAAGCAACAGAGCATGAAAAGGAAAAATACTTGTGTGACAATATCTTATTTTCAGTATTTTGCCTCAACAATACTCATCTCTTAATGATCTCAACAAAGGCTTAAAAGAGAATTTACACATAGCAAAAACTACCAAGTTTTCCTGAATTTAAACTAGCAGGAGTTAGTTTAACTCCTTTAAAGTACTTAAGAGAAAAGCAAAATCATTGTGTAAATAGTCACTGATAAAGTATGGGGAAGGACTGTGCTCTGGTGATTAGGAAAGTGAAGTAACAAAGGAAAGGTAGCTCTTCAGGTACTTGTGCCCCTTCTCCTATGACTACTAATTGAGACAGTAATTTGGGTGGCAAAAGTAAAACTATTTTTCCTTTTTTTCATCATACAGTCACCCACATACCAGAACCACACTTATTTTGGGCTTTTAAGAAGTTCCTGAGGCATTAAGGTGATCTACGAAATATAAATTCAGAAAGGGAAACTAAAAAAAAAGCAAAACACAAATCAACCAAACACAACCAACCAAAAACCAAAAGAAAAACCCCAACAGTTTTAGTAAATTGCAGCATCCATCCTCAAAACTTGAAATGAAATCAGAAGCAGCTGAATTAAGAGTTCGCCATTTCTTTGCAATACTCTTCATACTGGAATCACAGAACGTGTTTCATTTATATGAAGATAGGTCCTTAACAAAGAGGCATTACCTAAATGTCTTTAGTTTTTGATCCGAATTTAGCAAATGGAATTTTTACAGAATAGATGATGCTATAAAGTACCATATATACAGGTCTTCCACACAGGGATCTCTAGTAAAAAGCTCCTAAAGCGGCAGTCTGAAAGCAGCAATAAGGAAACAAACACAACTTCTTCATAATAACAGAGCGCCTGAATAGCACCCCAAGGAATGCTATTTCTGTACAGGCAGCAGAAAATGGAAAGAAAAATCAGCGTATAAAAATGAAACTAAAAGTTTTATTGCATGTACGCAATCTATCATAATTCCTTTACTAATTTTAACTGGTGAGTCAGAGAAGTGTTATTGTTCTATTGACTAATCTGCTCGGACCATCAAAGCAACTTTAGTGCCGTTATTCACTAATTTTTCACTTATTTTGTTAAGTGACGAATTAGTCGAGGTATTGCGGTATTGCATTCCTCCTCTCTCTCTCCCCCCCCTCCCCCCCCTTTTTGTTTTATTATGGTATTCAGGCACTCAAAGCTTCATTGAAACCAGAGAATTTTTTAGTTTTTTCACGTGTGGAAAGAGATTTACAATCACTCACCTCCCTAACAGTAACATCAAAGTGAGCTGGAAGTTTAGAAAGAAAGATAACACGAACATTTGCAGTGACCTGCTCTCAAACTTTGAGACTAAAATTAGATATGCGGCTCTCAACAACTGATGCTGTAGCACCCATAACGTCTTTAAAGTGCTTGAGTGAACTGAAGCAATTAAAAAAGGGCCAAAGCGTGGATGCATATCCGTCGCCTGTGCACTGTTTTCTCTCCTGCACTCACACACAAAGAAGTGTGACGGCTTTCACTTAAGCTGAAGGATTAACAACACCATGGAACAAGTGTTCGTTACTAAGGAGAACGGATTTGTGAAGGCAAACCAGCCGCCATCAGTCTTAAAACTCTAGCCGACCCCAGTTACACATGCAGTCCTGGTTAACACTCCTTTATTTCAGAGTTAGAGGGACTCATTCTCCTTCTAACATGATCAGACAGGAAATTTTATATCAAAGCTATAAAAAGTAATGACATTTTAAGAAAACAGAGGCCTACTAATTTTTCCACAAGCTAACATAGGCCTTTGAAGCACAATCCAAAATTAGACGCAGTAGGCACAACTTTAATCCATAGCATTCTGGGCCCCTAAAACATATCTAGAATATTAAAGAAGAGTATCCTAAAATCTTAAAAACAGAGCAGTTGCTAGCCATGCAGGGGAAAAACTGGCAATGCTGGGTTCAAAAAAAAAAGGAGGGAAAAAAGAAGAAAACCTCTAAGTCCCGAAATGAAATTTTAGAAAGCACATTTTTCTCTTCCGTATTTCCTGCAGAATGAGCTCTTCAAAGGCCATCTTCATGGTCTTTGGGTGACCTTTCCGCTGTTACATTTCACTGCCTGCCCTCAAGGATATCTTTTTAATATCTTGTTAAACAGGAAGGGAAACATGCAACGAGCAAAACACTCCAAAATGGAAGCAATTCTGCTTCAGTAAATACTTTGAGGATACATAAACTGCAAAAAAGGGTCTTCTGTTTCCAAAGGGCAAAGATATTTATAGAGTGCTTTCTATCAGTGCATTGGGAAACTGGTTCCTATACAGTAAAAGAAAACTAAACAAGTGAGGGTTTCATTGACTGCTGCACATGTTGTCAAAGAGAATATCATTATTAATAGAACTAATACCAATATTTTAAAATAAACCAATAGTGGCCAATCCCTTAAAGTCTTTGAACAGAGCCTGACATTTAATTAGGGATTCCAGAAGGCAGTAAGAGAGGCTCCCCGATTGAGCATAAATCAGATGATTGGTTGGGAACACCTTTTACTGTCACTAGGAAATAATACACTGACCCCATCCAACTATAACGAACAGAAAAACAACTTTTTCAAAACACATAGAAGAGATTTTCTTTCTTATGCTCATTTTTCCTACAGTGAGAATTCGGATATGCTTTCTGTCATCTATCAATGGCTCCCTCCATTCCTCCTCTTCTTCAGGACACAGCAAACTTGGAAGTCTCTTTTTGTCTAAAATTTTGTGCTGCATTTGCTGCAAAAGACACCAAATTAACTGTATTCCGTTAGACTGCATTTCTCATATATCTTTTCTTTTGAAGGAGACCCTGGCTAAGATTAAGAGGCACGCAGCACACTGCTTACTATTTTAAACACATTTTAAGGGGAAAAGAAAATCAAGCTTTGGCATTGGAACACTGCTCTCATCAGAAAGTTTATTTAAAAAATAAATCACCGGGAAAAACAACAATGCAAAACCCCAAGGTCTTTAATACACAAGATTTCTAACACCCTACTTTCATCTTTTCTGATCTGTTCAGTAGCAGCAAGTGCCTTGTGTGGTCCCTTCTGCTCAAGCGTGCTTGACAGGAAGACGGTCAAGTTAAAAATCACTTTTTTAGAAAGATAACTTAAAAAATAATTAATTCCCACAAATCACTGGGACAGCCAGGGAAGAGAAGCAGGAAAGGAAAAGGGGAGAATTTACCACCCTGCGTGCTCATGAAAAGGATAGTTAGAAACAGCAGGATAGTAAATTTCTCTGGTTTCTCCACTCGTGTTGCTCTGTAGTGCGGGAGCCCCAGGCTTGCGAAGCCAACCAGAGTTATGAATCCCGAGACCTCTGCAGGTCCCCCCCAGCACAGCTTATCGGGCCATGTGGCTCCTCTAATCCAAGACACACATCAGCCTAGAAGCAATGTGGTGCACCAGGCAATTCCCAGCCAGTATGTTGATAGTCTCAACAAACCTGTATTCCTCTTGAAATTGCCAGAGAGATGGCTGAGGTGAGGCAACAATGATAGGAAAAGGTCATCTTTCTCCTCCTCATGATCATATGCACTCGGTGAACATTCAGTGAAGAGCCTTGATTCACTAGAGATTTCACTGGTCAGGTTTTTGGCTTCAAATGACATTTCGTTCCCCTTTTTTAACTATATCCATCAAGTAAAGCTTTATATTCCACCTAATGCTTTCATTCACTTGGACATTAGCGGTTTAAGCTTTAGCTCTCAACCTTTTGACCAGACTGTAAAATGAACTTGTAAAATATTATTTCAGTCTCCTCTAAATCAGCACTGGAATGAGAGCTGGGGGAATGTGGCTTCCGACAGGAACTGCCCATAAAAGCTCGTCAAATAATTGCGCGTAGATATAGAGGTAAACACTGAAAAAGTCACTTACTAACTTATTCAATTAATATTATTTTATGTATTAGTTACTGCTCACGTCTTTGTGAATGTAACTGAGAACAGCTTACTGTTACACTAAAATTGATAAGATACATTATCCCCTTAAGCAACATGCCCATACTGTATATCTTAACATCATCACTGCACCCATATATCCTTTTGAAAATAAAACCATCTTCAGCTTTTAAGTTATAGCTCTCTGCACCTATGTGATTTAATACACAAGTTTCAATAGTTTGAACTTAAGGTACAGACTTTAGGGTTTTCAGTGTATTGGGAGCAGTACTTTTCAATACCTTCATCAGTGACATAGGCAGTGGCATCAAGGGCACCCTCAGAAAGTCTGCAAACAAAACCAAGCTGAGTGCTGCAGTTGACACGCCTGAGGGATGGGATGCCATCCAGAAGGACCTGGACAAGCTGGAGAAGTGGGCCCGTGTGAACCTCCTGAGGTTCGACAAGGCCAAGTGCAGGGTCCTGCATGTGGGTCGGGGCAACCCCCAGTATCAATACAGGCTGGGGATGAAGGGATTGAGAGCAACCCTGAGGAGGACTTGGGGGTACTGAGGGATGAAAGACTGGACATGAGCCAGCAGTGCGTGCTTGCAGCCCAGAAAGCCAACTATATCCTGGTCTGCATCAAAAGCAGCGTGGCCAGCAGGGCAAGGGAGGTGATTCTGCCCCTCTACTCGTGAGACCCCACCTGCAGTGCTGCCTCCAGCTCTGGGGCCCTAAGCACAGGAAAGACATGGACCTGTTCAAGCGAGTCCAGGGGAGGCCACAAAAATGATGAAAGGGATGGAACACCTCTGCTATGAAGACAGGCTGAGAGAGTTGGGGTTGTTCAGTCTGGAGAAGAAAAGGCTCTGGGAGACCTTACTGCAGCCTTTCAGTACTTAAAGGAGGCCTACAGGAAAGATGGGGACAAACTTTTTAGCAGGGCCTGTTGTGATAGGACAAGAGGTAATGGTTTTAAACTAAAAGAGAGCAGATTTAGGCTAGATATAAGGAAGAAATATTTTAGAGTGAGGGTGATGAAACACTGGCCCAGGTTGCCCAGATATGCCCCATCCCTGGAAATGTTCAAGGTCAGTTTGGTCGGGGCTCTGAGCAACCTGGTCTAGTTGAAGAAGTCCCTGCCCATTGCAGGGGGGCTGGACTAGATGACCTTTAAAGGTCCTTTCCAACCCAAACTATTCTATGATTCTATGACCTGACATTCAATTAATAAAATCTACATTTCTTGCTCTTATCCTTGTTTCAGACATACAGTACTTAAACCATTGATGCACTGCCAAGCAAAAGCAAGATTTTTTGCACTTATGAGAACATACTACTAGTACAGAGACATTTGCTTACATTAAGAAATGATCTAATGTAAATTAAACAGCTTTTGAAGAATTACACAGTTTAGGTTTCTAGCAAGACATAAGGCTTGGTTTTGCTCTCTGTGACAGAAGCGCGGTTCTACTGGATTTTGCTGCTGTGTTATATTTTGATGGGAATCTCAACCTGCATTCCCAATGTGAATTATATGACTTACAGGGCTAGTTTTTGGATGTGCATCTTGATAATGTCCTGGCTCATGGACACAGGTGCTCTCCTCCAGGGTCCTGGTCTCCAAAAACCTAAACCAGGGTCCTGTTGGAGTGCACCACGGCTCCCTCTCTTTTTTGCAAACTGACAACTGAGAAAATTAGAATACAACTTTATGGCAATCATGAGATATTAGATTTTCATTTGCCAGGAAGCATTTTAAATGGAGACATTTAAAACCTCCATTGAAAGCGATCGTCAGAGCAAAGTTGGGCATTTGGAGGCTTAGTAATGATAATATAGAATCATAGAATGGTTTGGGTTGGAAGGGACCTTAAAGATCACCTAGTTCCAACCCCCCTGCCATGGGCAGGGACACCTCCCACTAGATCAGGCTGCTCAGAGCCCCATTCAGCCTGGCCTTAAAAACTTCCAGGGATGGGGCTTCCACCATCTCTCTGGGCAACCTGCTCCAGCGTCTCACCACCCTCATGGTGAACAACTTCTTCCTAACGTCCACTCTGAATTGTCCCATCTCTAATTTTAATCCATTCCCTCTAGTCCTACCATTACCTGACATCCTAAAAAGTCTCTCACTAGCTTTCCTGTAGGCCCCCTTAAGATATGCTGACTTCAGACTTTAATCACAGAACCACAGAATCATA